>CAUYLG010069852.1:0-150705 GCA_963573385.1 Cacajao melanocephalus
CATGGACACAGGGAGGGGAACAGCACACACCAGGGCCTGTTCAGGGATGGGGGATTAGGGGAGGGAGAGCATTAGGAGAAATACCTAAGGTAGATGATAGATTGATGGATGCAGCAAACCACTATGGCACATGTATACCTATGTAACAAACCTGCACATTCTGCACATGTACCCCAGAACTTAAAGCATAATAATAAAGAAAATACAGGAAGTCCATATCTTTCTTGGATCATGAAGGGGTAGGACTCGTCATCTATCCCCTCAGGGTTAATTTAAAGGAGGCTGCTATGAGTACAGAGACAAAAGCTGCATGGGAAGCTCTGTGGGAAGCCACCAAGACCTTGCAGCGAACTAACCCGAACCTCTCCCAACCTCCAAACACTTCACCACCGCCACCACCACCACTGCCACTGCCACCGCCACCACTGCCACTGCCACCGCCACCGCCACCACCGCCACGCCAAGGTACTGAGTGAAGGCTGCATCGCCAAGCACTGACTAATCATCATAAGAGAGTGGGTTGGACTTCTGTGCCTAATCCCTTTTGTTCTTACCGCATCAACATTCAGTCCCCAAAAGTGCCTCAGTCACGTATTCCAGATGATTTCATTACCATTTAAGTCATACTATAGTGTGTTCTGGGTCCCTGTTCCTACTGACCAAATCTTTAAAGTATTCGAGCTGACTCAGCGCCTGCAGGGAATAAAACTTCTGGAATATGATGCACTGGAGATGTAAGGAACTGAGAATGAAAACCACATCCCAGAACTGTAAAGATGGGAAAGGGCTTCCCTTACATGGAATATCTCTGGCTTTATTGCTGTTAAAGTGAATGTGTTAGCCTATAGATTAAAATGAGCAAAGGAGAAGACTTTTTTCTCTCTTATCTTTTCACCCCTTCTGGAGTATATTGGTGGGAATAATTTGATTAGTCAGGTCCTAAATGGCTTGGTGAAAGATTTGCGACCTTTTCCAACATTCTGATTGTTCTCTTCAGCCCACAAACTGAAGAGAGCCTGTGCCTCGTTATCCACCCAGTGGATGACAAGAAGACGTAAATAAACTTTTCATTTCCATTCTTGTCAATGTAATATTGGTAAATGTAAGTTTCACCCTGAACCAGGGAGATAATGGTCAACACATGTGTTGTAATTTGTAGAGGTAATCGCGGTGAAAAGGACTATGAAAATGCCTGCCTTTGAGATTTAATGTTTAGTAAGAAATGATCTCTTGTTTAGTCCAAAAGTTATATTTAGACTACTTGAAAAATGTGTGATACATACAGGACTATACATTTTAAAACTTGGCTGGACGTGGTGGTTCCCACCTGTAATCCCAGTACTTTGAGAGGCCGCAGGGGTAGATTCCTTGAGGCCAGGACTTGAAGAGCAACCTGGCCAACATAGTGAAACCCATCTCTACTAAAAATACAAAAATGAAGGCTGTGCATGATTGCTCATGCCTGTAATCCTAGCACTTTGGGAAGCTGAGGCTGGCAGATCACTTGAGCCCGGAAGTTCCAGACCAGCCTGGACTTCATGGGGAAACCCCATCTCAACAACAACAAAAAATTAGCCAGGCATGGTGGAACGTGCCTGTAGTTCCAGCTACTTGGGGGGCTGAGGCAGGAGGATCGCTTGAACCTAGGAAGTGGAGGCTGCAGTGAGCCAAGACCACACCACTACACTCCAGCGTGGGTGACAAAGTGAGAACCTATCTCAAAAATACAAAAAATTAGCTGGGCATAGTGGCAAACACCTGTAGTCCCAGCTGCTTGGAAGGCTGGGGTATAAGAATCACTTAAACCTGGGAGGCAGAGGTTGCAGTGAGCCAAGATTGTGCCTCTTCACTCTAGCCTGGATGACAGAGAGAGACTCTGTCTCAAAAAAAAAAAGTCAAGTATACAGCGACAGAGAATAAAACAGTAGTTATCAGAGATGGGCAGGTGGGGGAGAAATGGGTCAGAGGATACATAGCAGTCCATATGTAAGATGAACAAAGCTAGAGATTCAACGTACAACATAAGGACTACAGGCAATAAAACGGTATTGTATTTTGTGTCCCTGCTAAATGAGTAGATTTTAGCTGCTCTTGCAACAACAACAACAACAACAAAAAACACAAAAATAGATGACTGAGATGATGGAAATGTTAATTTGCTTCACTATAGTAACATTTTACTGTCTATAGGTATCTTATAGCCTAATGTTGTATACCTTAAATACATACAATAACATTTTCAAATGCATATATATATTTACAAAATAAAAAATAAGGCAAATACCCATGTAACCATCACCCTGTTACAAAACAACATTGCCCACTTTTATTTCCCAGCCAAACTGTACCAACTTCCTTCCCCACCCAAGGCAACCATTCCTTTCACTTCCATGACCATCCTTCCCCTGCTTTACTCTACAGTTTTGTCTCCTATGTATTCCTACAAATATTGCTTAGTCTAACCGATTCATGAGCTTTGTATAAATGGAATCATGCTGTATTTTTCTGTAACTTGCTTCTTTCTCCATTATGTTCGTGAAATTCATCCATGCTCAGCCTGGGGTGGTGGCTCACACCTGTCATCCCAGCACTTTGGGAGCCCAAGGCGGGCAGATCATGAGGTCAGAAGTTCAAGACCAGCCTGGCCAAGATGGTGAAACCTCGTTTCTACCACAGCACAAAAATTAGCCAGATGTAGTGGTGTGTGCCTATAATCCCAGCTACTCAGGGGGCTGAGGCAAGAGAATCGCTTGAACCCAGGAGGCAGAGGTTTCAGTGAACTGAGATCACACCACTACACTCCAGCCTGGGTGACAGAGTGAAACTCTGCCTAAAAAAAAAAAAAAAAAAATCATCCAAGTTCATGTGCCTTGCTGTAGTCTCTCCATTTTCGTGGTAATAATATCTAGCTCTATGAGGATATTTCAATTATTTACTCATCCCACTGTGTTATACTTTTGCTTCTTTTCAGTTTGTAGCTACTTAATATGGCAAAAGAAAACACAGAAAGATAAAACCAGAAAGTAGTGAAATCAGTTCCCCAAGTGCTGAGTGGGAAGTGGCTGCAGAAGAAAGAAAAAAAAAAATCTGTGCACACATGTTTAAACACATTTTCTGCTTTTGAATGATGTTAATATGTTACATATTCAAAAAATTTAAAACATTAATAAGAAATAAAAATAGTTTTTAAAAACTAAAATTTCATGTCAACAGAAACAAATGAACCTATCAATTTGTAATACTCAGAAGAAAACAGTTATTTCAAGTTGTGTTTAAACCAGCATTCTGACTGTGCATCCACTATGGTAGGCAGTCATGCATCTCTTAACGATGAAGATATCTTATGAGACGTGCATCGTTACTCTATTTTGTCACTGTGCAAACATCATAGAATATACTTACACAAACCTAGGTGGTGTAGCCAATACACACTTCGGCTATACAGTATAGCCTATTACTCCTGGGCCGCAAACCTGTGCAGCAGGTGACTGTACCGAAGATTGTAGGCAATTGTAACACAATAGTATTTGTGTAACTAAACATTCCTAAGCATAGAAAAGGTACAGTAAAGATACACTATTATAATCTTATGGAACTACTGTGGCAGATGCAGTCCATCCTGGGCCAAAATGTCCTTATACAGCACATGATTGTATTTCAAGTACAAAAAAAAAAAAACTACAGTGAAATATCGATTGGTGTTTGGCAGAGTGGCATTGCACTGAATTTATAATTGAGTGGATTTGACTTCAAAATACTGTCTTCGTACATAAAACCATAGCATGTTTATTTGTGACGTTCAATGAAGTATTACAATTTTGTTTTTATGAGAAGCACATATTCTGTTAGATTTATCCATGGCTATTTCACACTTTTGATGTTACTGTAAATGGTATCTTTTCTCTTCCATTTTCTATTTATTCCTGGCATATAGAAATGTAATGCATTTTTGTATATTGATTATGTATCAACAAAGTTGCTAAATTTTCTTATTAATTTAAATAATTTATTTGCAGATTATCTAGGATTCCTCATTATAATCATATTGTTTCTGATTTTTATACCTTGTACTTCTCTTTTACCTCAGCTGCACTGACTGGACCCCCAGTATAGTGTTCAGTGAGAGTAAATGATAATGGGTATTCCTGTCTGGTTCCTGATCTCTATGGGAATGCAATCAATGTTTCACCATTAAGTATAATGCTTTCCATTACACTGTGTATTTGTTTTAGGTTTCCTTTATCATATTAAGAGATTTCCCTCTGTTCATATTTTTTTGTTTTTTTTTTGAGACGAAGTCTTGCTCTGTCACCCAGGCTAGAATGCAGTAGCGCAATCTCGGATCACTGCAACCTCCATCTCCTGGATTCAAGAGATTCTCCTGCCTCTGCCTCCTAAGTAGCTGGGATTACAGGGGCCTGCCACCACACCGGACTAATTTTTGTGTTTTTAGTAGAGGTGGGGTTTCACCATGTTGGCCAGACTGATCTCGAACTCCTGACTTCAGGTGATCTGCCCACCTCAGCCTCCCAAATTGTTGGGATTACAGGCATGAGCCACCACACCTGGTCTCCCTCTGTTCATAATTTTTAAGAGCATTTAAAATCATGAATAGATAATGACTATTCTCTAGCAATCCTTCTGCATTTATTGATGTTCATTTGATTTTTTCTTTTTAGGTAATGTGCTAATTTAGATTATTACAGTTAATAAACCTTACATTTCTATTATAAGTCAAATATTACCACATTATTCATATACAATGTTTTTTATGCATTGCTGCATTTGGTCTACTAATTTATTATGATGATTTCTTTCATCTCTCTTCATAGTAAGATTGGTTTTTAGTTTCCATTTACCATATTTGTTCAAGTTTAGTTTTGGTATTGAGATGAAATCAACCTTGTTAAATGAGTTGAGGAATGTTTTCCTCTTTTTCTATTTTCTGGAAGAGTTTGTGTGTGGTTGGAATCATTACCTTGTAAAACGTAGACCTCAAAGGGAAAAGCACATGGTGGCAGACATTTTTTAATGGGACTTTATTATTATTATTATTGTTGTTGTTTTTGGAGACTGAGTCCTGCTCTGTCGCCCAGTCTGGAGTGCAGTGGTGCGATCACAGCTCACTGCATAGCTCACGGTAGCCTTGAATTGCTGGGCTCAAGCTACCCTCTTGCTTCAGCCTCCCAAGTAGCTGGGATTACAGGTACATGCCACTATGCCCAGCTAACTTTTTTTATTTTTATTCTTTGTAGAGATAGGGTCTTGCTAAACTGCCTAGGCTGGTCTTGAACTCCTGGCCTTAATTGATCCTCCTGCCTTGGCATCCCAAAGTGCTGAAATTACTGGCATGAGCCACTGTGCCTGGCCTAGAAGATTATTTTTACTATTAATTCAATGTCACTAAAGATTACAAAACCATTCTGTTTATTTTTATGTCAGTTTTAGTCAGATACGTTTTTCTAAGATCTATCCATGTCATTTAAATACATTGGCATATGTTCCTTTTATATATCCTTTATATAAATCATAATATCCTTTTCCATATTTTTAATGACTGCAACATCTATAATTACGCACTCTCCCATCTAATACTGTATGAATAATTGTGAATTCTCTTTTATTCTTCACTAGTATTATCACGGGCTATTTCAAAGACTCAATTTTAGCTTTGTTGTATTCATCAATTTTAAATTTAATTTTATCTTATTACTTTCTGGATTTATGTTTATTTTGTTCTTTCTATTGTATTTTAATTTATTTTGCCACTTTTTCTAAGTCCTAATGGACTTTTCATTCTTTTTTGATCTGTATTAGGAGTGTTCAAGGACACACGTTTTTTTTCATCCCACTTTAGCTACATCCTGTACAAATTTATAACAGCATTTGTATTATTGCTTCCTTTTAAATATAGTCTGATTTGTATTAACATTTGTTATTTTACCCATGTATTATTTATGGGTGTGCTTTAAGTTGTCAAAGTGTGAGGATTTTACTTTTGCAAATGATTACTGATTTGTTTTCATTTTAATAAGATATTGGGAGGGACTTAACTGATCTCAGTCCTTTGAAATTTGTTAACACATTAAACTTAAGGTCAAATACATGGCTGAATTTTTTTTTTTTTTTTTTTTTTTTGAGATGAAGTCTCACTCTGTTGCTCAGGCTGAAGTGCAGTGGTGCAATCTTGGCTCACCACAACCTTCACCTTCCAGGTTCAAGTGATTCTCCTGCCTCAGCCTTCTGAGTAGCTGGGACTACAGGTGTGCACCAATATGCCTGGCTAATTTTTGTATTTTAAGTAGAGACAGGGTTACACTATGTTGGACAAGCTGGTCTCGAACTCCTGATGTTGTGATCTGCCCACCTCAGCCTCCCAAAAGTGCTGGAATTACAGGTGTGAGCCACCACGCCCAGCCTATATGGCTGATTTTGTAAATGTTCTGTGTGTGTTTAGAAAGAATATATATTCAGCAATGTGGGGTGCAACATGCATATATGCATATTAGTTCTAGCTTCTTAATATGTTGTTTAAATAGTCTATATGTGCGCTGACTTTTGGTCTGCTCATGTTATAAATTAATGATAGTAATGTGTTAAAAAAATCCTCCACCCTGATAGTGAGTTTCCATATTTCTTCTTGTAGTTTTATTTATATTCTGCTGCATATATTTTCAGGTCACATTATTAGTAAATACAATTTAAAATTATTATTTTACCCTGGTGATTTTTACTCAAAATGATCCTTTTTGCCTTCAGATTCTTTTCCCCCTGAAGTTCTATTTTATCTTTTATCAAAATGTGAAGACTTGGGGATACAGATATGGATCCTTGTGGAATTTATAGTCTGTCACATAAGGTGCTCAATATTAGGGCACTAAATCCTCTTTGCAGCAAATATAGAAATCTTCTCAAAGAATGTAAAGAACTGAACAAAAATTAGCTACTCACGTACTGATTTTTTATAACTATCTTGTTTTTTCTTTACACTCCTATGTCTGAGGTCCACAAGGAATTTCTCTACATTCCTACTCTTATGTTCAAAGAGGCTTGTATTAAACATGTTTTATTTTTTATTTACTTTGTCTGGCAAACAACCTCTTCCTCTAAGAACTGCTCCTGCTTCCATAAATGTGGCCACTGCAGCTACTGTTGCTTTTCTTCAAAATGACCCTCTTATATGGAAGAATTGTTTGATCATTCATGGTCATTGGATCCGGGCATGTTCAGTCAATCAGTCTTTTACCTGGAACTGAAAGAAAAAAGCCAGTTTTCATCGAGTACCTGGATTACAAGATGTAAAACAAGAATCTGATAGCGGCCATCTGCCCCATGTGTTCCTGAGAATTAGAAGAAGTCGGAATATGGAAAGAAAAAAAGAATGAAGGAGATGCACACAAAGGAGCAGAGCAAAGAGTTCTTTCACGTGATGCTTTTCCTTTCTGCTTACGTAGCTGACATGCCTGTCACTTGAAACCTGGGGTCCTTGTTAATACTGTTCATCATGGAATCCAGCTTTCTACCTGTTGGCCACGGGGAAGGATTGCACGTGCTGCTGCAGCCCCTTTTTGGTGGAGGGGGAACATATGACTGATCCTAGACAATGAGTTGCAGTGAGTTACTGAGATTGCAGGTATCACTTCCAGAACAGAGCATCTCGTGGCCATCTCAAGGACACCCAGAGCTCTTCCCCTCCACCATGCACACGGGCAGCATTTGCAATGGTAGCTGCTCTCAGTCTGACTCCCAGCAGGAGAGAACAAGGAGTGGAGGAGATTGTAGCTGACTCAAGAGGGGTAAGTAACATGAATAAGAGCTAAATCTTGTTGAAATAAGCCACTGTGATTTTGAAGTAGTTTGCTAGTGTAGCATAAACTGACTTACTCTGATGGACACACAACCAAAACAGCTTTAACTAATAAAGCCAGCTAATAACTGAAATAAAGACATTAGTCTGAGGCCATTGCAGCCCTATTTGAAAGCTTGAGACTGGCCTATATATCAGGGTAAGATTGTGCATTTCTGCCAATGACCATGAGGAAGTCACTTTTGAAATACTTTTGGCTTCATCTTAAATAAATAAAATCATACCTTTTAGAGAAAGGTGACTCTAAATGTGATTTAAACATTTTTTAAATTTGGCTCCCGCTTGTCATAACAATGAGACAATGAAGTCTGCAAGAATAGATCAAACTGAATAGCTTAGCCAGCAAATCTCTGTGTCAGGGAAAGAAGATCTGTGGATGTGGCATTGTGATGTAATAAAAAAAAGTATTTGGTCTTTGTTCCTGGTTCTTGACATAAAGCTCCTAAAACCCTTCTGGGATGATGAGTGTCTTCCACATGCTGATGAGTCAACTGTAGCTGGGGCCCCTAGGTAGCTTTGTGATGGGAGCTTGTGGCCAGAAACACCAAGGTATGGTTAAAGGGTGGAACTGTCAGCCCCACTCCTGACCTGTGGGGAGGGAGGAGGAGCTAAAGATTGAGTTAGTCACCAATAAGCAATGGTTTAGTCAATCTTGCTATGTGATGAAACTCCATAGAAACTTCTAAACTACAGGGTTCAGGGACTTCTGGGTTGGTGAATACACTGAGGTACTGGGAAGGTGGTATGCCCCAAAGGGCACAGAAGCTCCATGTCCTACCCCCATGCCTTGCCCTATGCACCTGTTTCATTTGTCTGTTGCTCAGTTGTATCCTTTCTAATAAACAGGTAACCGTGTCATAGTGTCAGAAGTGTTGTGGGTAAAAACAGCTCAGATGACCACAGGCCCCCAGGCCTTCCCCATTTCCCCACATCCCGGCTACCGGCTCTGAATTCCCAGGATACATCATGAGTGGAATCCCTCCCTTGCTTGTTAGAATAAATGTTGCCCACATGCGCACATTTTCTTTGGTAGGAAGAGAAGAAATACAGATGAGGTGTGACATGGGGACACACCAAAAACTAGAAGCAGAGAAGATTGGAAGGAATATGCACACATACACGTATACACACACAGAGGAAGCAATGCAGATAACCATGCAGACACACATTTCATTATTTGGGAGAATGTATCTCAGATTCACAAAATCCATAGACTCCTGTAATACTTGATGTATTGGCTTGGACAAAAAATTAGAAGACTAGAGGGGAGAGGATGGCAGCTTGAACCAGGGTGATACCAGGGAAGTTTATGCTAGAGCTCTGGCTGTAATTTGAAGATAAAGTCACAGGATTTGCTAATGGGTTGCATGCAAGTTGTCAGAGAAAGAAGAGTTTAAATGAATTCCAAGATTTTGGCCTGAGCAACTGACAGAGTGGAGATGGCATATCCTAGTTCACACAGATAATCTGTGGCGTAATCAGAGACAGAAGGATACGACCCATATCTCTCGACTGCCATGTTTGTAGTCTTGTGGCTTCAGCCCGGAGAGAGAATATAGGAAGGGAGCTAATAGCACTATTTGTATAGCAGGAACTTTTGGTACATATTTTCATGAGATTTCTTATGTTCATTTTTATCTTCATAGTGTTTTGTAGACTAAATAATAATTTCATTCTATTTTAATTTCTAATATGTGTCCCCAGCTACAAATTACTCCTAGGCTTATTTCTAGAACAGAACTTGCGCAGATATCAGAATAGTCTGTGGCTATTACGCTATCAATGATAGCATTTGCTAAGAAGATTTCGTGCTACTGCTGAGACCTATATGGCTTGAAACAGAGAAGTAAAGGATTGAAAGGCGTCAAGAAAGCAGAGCGCTAATGTCAGACTAGATCGGAGGGGTAACAAGGCAGGGGCAAGCAGAAGGGAGACAAAACAGAATTATTCATAGCCAGGTTTGGTGCGACCCACATCCCTGCCTTGGATTCTAGTCACTAGCTTCTAGAAAACGAAGATCAATAAGAATTAGATGAGACATATTTCTCCCAGTTGATGCCTTTCCATCTCAAAGTTTCATAGCAGTTAGTGGAAATTCAAGGCTTTTGATCTGAGCAACTGAAATACAACTGAAATAATAAAGTTGCTATTTAGTCTTTGAGGGAGAATGTAGAAAAAGCAGATGTTGGAGGGAAAAACCAGTAGTTTAATTTTGAATATATTATGTTTAACATGCACATGAAGTTGTATTAATGGCCAAAACTGAAATTACTTTCATAACAACCTAACATATTTGAGTGTAAAACGAAGTAGGGGATTGGATATAGAAATCTGGAGTTCAAGAACAAATATGGGCTCAAAATACAGATCAAAGAATCATCTATATAAAAGTGTGATTTTAAGCCAGGAAGCTGGATGAGATCACTGAGGGAGTGGACATAAATAGAGAAGAGGTGTGACATTGAGAGCACACCATAATTAGAAGCAGGGAATGTTGGGAAGAATGTACACACACACACACACACACACACACACACACACACACACGAAAGAAGCCATACAGATAAGAGAATTCGTAGAGAGTGATGTTTCAGGAGTCAGGTGAAATGAGTGTTTACGGAAGGGGTATGTGATCAATTATGTCATATGGCCAAACAGACAAAATAAGACGAGGACTATGAATTGGCCATTGGGTTTGGCCACATGAAGATCATGGTGGGCCTTGACAAAAGGTATTTCAGCAAAGCACTCAGAATGTAAGAAAGCTTAATTAGAGTGTGTTCAAGAAAAGAAAGAAATAAAGAAAGAGTTTCCAGTTTCAATGTAGAAGAACATGAAAGACCTTTGTTCCTATGGTAACAGAAAGAAAAATATGAAAAAATAATAATCATATTTTTCTATGAGCCTTGCAAACAACTTTTGAGACAAGAAAGCCCTGGTGAATTGAATTCCAAAGAGAAACTACCATTCAAAGAAGGTCAGAGAGCCTGGTGGCTTTCATACTTGGTCTGAACAAATAGAAGAGCAGGCCTACTGGCCGGTCCCAATTACTCACACTATAATCCCAGCACTCTGGGAGGCTGAGGTGGGTGGATCACAAGGTCAAGAGATCGAGAGCATCCTGGCCAACATGGTGAAACCCCGTCTCTACTTAAAAAATACAAACCATTAGCTGGGGGTGGTGGCACATGCCTGTAGTCCCAGCTACTCGGGAGGCTGAGGCAGGAGGATTACTTGAACCCAGGACGTGGAGTTTGCAGTGAGCTGAGATCATGCCACTGCACTCCAGCCTGGCAACAGAGCAAGACTCTGTCTCAAAAAACAAACAAACACAAAAAGAGCAGGTCTACCACAAAGGGAGACACTTGGCAGAATCAAGAAAAAGTCAGTCAAACCTTAGATTGCAGAGTGGGCTGGTGGGACAGATTGGAATATGGAGGAGTCAAAAAACACAAAACAAAAGTGCTGGGCGTAGCAGCACTCACCCGTGGTCCTAGCTACTGAGGCAAGAGGATCTCTCGAGCCCAGGTTTTCAAAGCTACACTGAGCTATTTTTGTGCCACTGCATTCTAGCTTGGGCAACAGAGTGGTGCCTCATCTCTAAAAAAAAAATTCTTTTAAGAAAAAAAAAAAGTTGTCTAACTTTGCAATCCCTAGCTTCATTCCCCAATTGCACCATAAATTTTGCAGGGAAAGCAGGAGTGCAAGAGGCCCTGCAGAGCAGAGAGAAGTCATGTGGTGCAGAGCATTCTCATGCTGTTTAGATTCCAGAACCAAAAGTGAATAACAGATAACTCAAGTTGTTGCTCAGTCCTCCCAAAGCAACTCTAAGAAGAATCTTAAATGGCCAGCCTTCAACTTAAATCCCAGAAAGAAGAAAGGTTCAGAATTCAGCAGGAAATAAACAAGCAAAATGAAAAACAGGGAGTTAGATGGTAGAGTTAAACCTCACCATATCAACAGAACATTAAATGTGGATGAACTAAATAATATAATTAAAAGGAGCATTTGTTGGAATGGGTTGAAGTAAAATAAGTCCCAACTACTTGCTGTTTACTGAAGATTCACTTTATATTTAAAAACACAGGCATGTGAAAATAAAGGATTTGAAAAGATATATCTAATCATAAGAAAGTTGTTGTGATCATATTAATACAAGATAGGTAGTATTACCAGAGGTAAAGAAAGATATTTCATAATAATTAAAATGTCCATTTATCGAGATAACATAATAATATGAAATATGTCCCTAAGAACAGAGCTTCAAATTATAAGCAAAACTTGGCATAACTGAAAATAGATAAAACCAGAATTACAGTGGGAACTTTTAACATTTATTTCTCAAAATAAGCAGGAGAAAGGAGGAGATGAACATGGAAACAATAATGACAGCAAAAAGCCAGCAAAGATATGGCAGATTTGAAAACTATGATTGACAAATATTAACCGATCGGTATTTATACAATATATGCAACAATGGCAGAATACGGTTCATTTTCAATGCACATGGAATACTCACCAGTAGAGACCATATTCTGGGTCATTAAAACAGGTCTCAATAAATCTCAAAAGATTGAAATCTTTGAAAGTATATGCTCAGACCAAAAGAGAATTAAATTAAAAACCAAGAACTAAAAGACATCTGGGAAACCTTTACATATTTGGAAATTAAGAACACACTTCTAAGTTATTGATGGGTCAATGAAGAAATAACCAGGGAAATGGGAACTGTTTTAAAATGAATAATAATAAAACCAAACATTAAATTTTGTGATGTGAAGCTAAAGCAATTCTTAGAAACTTAGAACTATGAATGTTTATCTCAGGAAAGAAGAAAGATTCAAAATCAATGATCTAAGCTTTCATGTTTAGAAGGTAAAGAAATTTAACTCAAAGTAGAAGGAAAGAAATAGTAAAATAAGAGCGGAAATCAGTGAAACAGAAAACAGATAAGCAACAGAGGAAAATAAAAAATGCTGGCAGTTGTTTCTTTGAAAAGATTAATGCAATTGAGAAACCTCTGGCATGACTGATCAAGAAAAAGTATGTAAACATAAATATCAGGATAAATGATCAATATCAGGAATGAAAGAAAGGGCATTACTATAGACCCCGTGAACATTGCTCTTACTTTTACAGCAATAATAGCAGGATAAACCACATAATCACATTTTTTTTAGCCCATCAGAGAGCTGCGATAACAGTAAAGTAGCCTGAAATCTCAGAACAAAGGAGTCCCCTGTCTTCTTGGAGACAAGAGGTGAGCTGGCTTATCTGTGTGGGAGGAAGAGTCAGGGAACCATGCAAGTGAATAAGAAGCTAACATTTTAAACAAATGGTGAAAGAGGAAGTGTGGGCTAGCAGGAGAGTATGCAACCCTTGGAGCCACAGACATAAAAAGAGTTCCCACCCATTCGCAGGTTTGTCTCCTCTGGTGCCCATGAAAAAGCTTGGAGCAGAACCAGATGTTATCAAAACAATCCTTAGAGGGGTGAGAATAGTTGGAAGACTTTGTCTGTTTTCAAAATTTACACTAAAACTACTCTAATCAAGAGAGTGTGTCATTAACATTAGGATTGCCAAATAGATCCTTAAGACAAAATAAAGGATCGATGAAAGACTGATTCTTTTTCTTTTTTGGCAAAGGCAACAAAGCAATTCAGTGGTGAAAGGCAAATCTTTTTAACACATTATGCTGAAACAATTGGATATCCATATGAGGGAAAAATGAATCTTGACCCCTACTTCACATTACATACAATCCCACCCAGATAATTTTAGCTGGATTATAGGCTGGGACATGAAAGCTAAAACTACATAGCCTCTAGAAAAAAAAATAGGAGAATATCTTTACAACACATGGGAAAGGAAATATTCTTAGATAAGAGATAAAAGTCACTAACCATAAAAGAAAACGTTTGATGAATTATTGTTTGTTAAAATTTAAAATGTATGCTCATCAAAAGGCACCATTAAGCAAATAAGTTCTGAAAGAGTCACAGAGAAATACTTGCAAGACATATTCGGCAAAGGACTTATATTCAGGGTGTGTGTGTGTATGTGTGTGTGTGTGTGTCTGCGTGTGTGTATGTGTGTGTGTGTGTAAAAGCATCTCTGATATGATATCATTCTAACATGGTCCTCAGCATTTCGACCCCCTGGTCATATATGCCCACTCTATGGGCATATATGAATGTGGCAGACTCAAGGGGGTGGGAATTATACATGTGAATCCAATGCATGCCACTCCGGTGGTTATGTTACAGTATATGGCAAAGGTTAAAGGATTTTGCAGATTTAATGAAAGCCAAAAATCAGTTGACTTTCATCAAAAGGAAGATTACCTTGAGTAGTAAGCTTCTTAAAAGAGATTCAAAACAGGAGAGGTCATTTCCTGCTGGCCTTGAAGATGCAAGCTCTCATGTCATAACTATCTGTAGAGGGGGCTGGCTTCTGGAAGCTGAGGTTCTCAGACATACAACCACAAGGAACTGAATTCTGCCAGCATCCGGAATGAACTTGGAAGAGGACACTGAGCTCCAGATGCAAAACCAGTCCCTGCCATCACCATTATCGTAGCCCCTGGAACTCTGAGTAGAGGACCCAGCTCAGCCGTCATGCTCAGACTCCAGACCCACAGAAACTGTGACATAATAAATGCACCTTGTGGGCCAGACACAGTGGCTCACACCTGTAATCCCAGCACTTTGGGAGGCAGAGATCCTAGCACTTTGGGTGGATCACTTGAAGCCAGGAGTTCAAGACCAGCCTGGCCTACATGGCTGCCTCTATTAAAAATACAAAGTTAGTCAGGCATGGTGGGATGCGCCTGTAGTCCCAGCTACTCGGGAGGCTGAGGCAGGAGAATTGCTTGAACCTGGGAGGTGGAGGTTGCACTGAGCTGAGATCATGCTACTGTACTCAAGTCTGGGCGAAAGGGTGAGACTCTATCTTAAAAAATAAATAAATAAAAATTAATGCACCTTGTTTAAGCTGCTAAGATCTTGGTAATTTGTCATACATCAGTGGAAAGCTAGTATACCTTATAATTCAATAATAAGACAAACAACTTGATATTTCTAATCAGCAAAATATTTAAAGATATTTCACAAAGGAAACATATGAATGGCCAATAAGCCCATGAGAAGATGCTCAATATCTTTAGGCATCAGGGAAATGCAGATTAATGCAGCAATTGGATATCATTTCAAGTAGATTTTAAGTGTTCTTACCATAAAAATGGTAAGTGTCTGAAGTAATGCATATGTTAAATAACTCAATTTAGTGACTCCACAATGTATACATTTTAAAACATCACGTTGTACATGATAAACATATTTAGTTTTTATTTGTCCATTAAAAACAAAGTAATTTTTAAATAAAAAAAAAGGACATTAACTAAGAATATATGTACTTCTGATGGGCTTGTAAAATGTTATGACAACTTTTGGAAATGAGTTGGCAGTTTCTTTTTGATGTTATTTATTTATTTATCTTCTAAAATAGAAATGGGAGTCTTGCTATGTTGACCAGGCTTGTCTTGAACCCCTTAATCAAGCAATCATCCCGTCTCTGCCTCCCAAAGTGCTGGGATTACAGGTGTGAGCCACCACACCCAGCTGGCAGTTTCTGATAGAGTTAAACATATATCTCTGATTAGGCAATTTCACTCCTAGATATATTTATCATGGAGAAATGAAAAACCTATGTCCACTAAAAGATCTGTAGACAAACATTCATAGAAGCTTTATTCATAGTAGTGAAAAACTGGAACAAAAACAAAAATGTTCATCAATCGCAGAATGGATTTTAACAATCATTAAGGAGATAATACTTGGCGATAAAATTGTTACATATGACAGATGCATGCAGCCACGTGGACGAACCTCAAACTCACTGTATTGGGCAGAGAAGCCAGACACAACAGAACACCTACTGTGCAACTTCTCATGTATGAAATTCAACACCAGGTGGAACCAATCTGCGGTGATGGAAACCAGAACCATGGTTGCCTCTAGTGGAGAAGAAATTAAATGGAGAGGAACACAAGAAAATTTTTGGAGGATGATGAAAATGCTCTGTATTTTGATTGGGCTGTATTGCTAAGTTCATTAGACAAAGCATTTTTCTGTATGTTAAATGCCTTTTAAAAATATTTCAGAAGGAAGCATTAGGCAGTAAGGAATTAGAGTCAGTGAGTATCAGTTGTTGAAGTGTCTTGGAGAAAGAGAGAGAGGAGACAGCTAGAATATGATAGGGGGCCTAGAGAGGATGTTTACAGCTCTCACATAGAGCAATGTATTTGTATGCTGAAGCAGTGCTCAGGCACAGAGGAGAAAATCAATGGTGCAGGAGAAAGAGGGAAGATTAGTTGGAATGATGTCCTTGAGTAGGTGAGAAAGAAGGGATCTAGTGCCCAGATGGAAGGGCTGGTTTTAGACGGAAACACACTTCATCCAGAGTAACAGGAGAGGAGCCAGGGATTACAGTACAGTTGCTGCCTTGGAGTGAGAGACAGTGGGTGGAGCCCAGGATGCTGGTTTTAGAGTCCACAGTCCAACGTTCCTACAATCAACATTTACTAGACAGAAAAAATAACTCCCACTTTCTTCAAAAGATTGTAATGAGGCTTTAATGAGACTGTTTGTGAAAGGAGTGAGCCTAAAAAAACGATAAATCTTGCTACAGACACCGTAATTAATAGAAAGAGACTGTGACGGTTAATACTGAGTGTCAACTTGATTGGATTGAGGGATGCAAAGTCTTATTTCTGGGTGTGTCTGTGAGGGTTTTGCCAAAGGAGAGTAACATTTGAGTCAGTGGACTGGGAGAGGTAGACCCATCCTCACTTTGGGTGGACACCATCTAATCAGTTGCCAGTGCAGCTAGAATAAAGCAGACAGAGGAATGCAAAAGTGCGAGACTGACTGAGTCTTCTGGCCTCCAACTTTCTCCCTCGCTGGATGCTTCCTGCCCTTAAACATCAGACTCCAAGTCCTTCAGCTTTTGAACTCTCTGACTTACATCAGTGGTTTGCCAGGGGCTCTCAGGCCTTTGGTCACAGACTGAAGGCTGCACTGTCAGCTTCCCCACTTTTGAGGTTTTGGGACTTAAACTGGTTTCCTTGGCTTGCAGACAGCCTATGATGGGACCTCACCTTGTGACTGCGTGAGTCAGTATTCTTTAATAAACTCCCTTTCATATATACATCTAGCCTATTAGTTCTGTCTCTCCAGAGAACCCAGACGAATACAGAGACTTTCCTTGGAGTGGACTGGACTAGCTTGTGAAGTTATGGGCTCTACATCTGGATCTGTTTACCAACAGGGGATCCCTCTGGCATGCCAGAGGTTGGAATAGGTGACCTCTAAGATACCTTATGGCACGAAGTGAACAAGAGCAAGCCCCAAATGGTAAAAGAATGTGAGAGTGTGGTGCCGCTGTCCTTCCTGCAAGGCATCAATTCAGGTAGCCCTGTATGTTAAGATTTCAGAGTGAATGGAATGAGCTGGGCTTTGGAGTCACTCATTCTGGGTCAGAATCATGGTTCTGTCACTTACAACATGTGTGACTTTGAAGGAAATTTTGTTTCCTTAATGACAGCATAAATAATATACATATATATATAAATGAATATATAAGATAAATATACCCCCTACCTTTGTAATAGGGATTAGATGGTGTAATGTTTACCAGACCTCTAGATTATAGTATGGCTCATGGAGATGTCAGCACAGTTCCTCTCAATGGCTATGATGGCAATTTAGTTATTCTGAAAGGAGAGGATGTGGTACCACCTGAGAGAAGCTGATTTGAGGTGAATGAAAGATTAGCAACTCTCAACACTCCCTTTTTACTCAGATTCAGTTCCTTGTGATAAACTGTACAAACACAGCTGATTGTTCAGTAAAATTTCAACACTGATGGACAAATAATCACGAGCATCTATAATCTCCATCTTCAGACAATCTTCCCCATCTGCAGCCATACACATCCAGAAATTGAACTTGACTGAAGCTTTTGAAAGACCTAGTTTAAAACTAACTTGTCAGAAATGTGCTTCTCTACCTGAGGAGGAAACAAATTCTGAATATGACCTTGGTATAAATATCTTTCAACAATTTTTATTTATAAAAAGTAGCTATGTAAATATGTGTCTCTGAAAATAAGTTTAACCTTCCTGGGTAAGGAAAAAAGAGAAGCAAAATCAACCATCAACCAACATACAAATGTAAGTAGGTCTATTAAGGATGAGTTGAGGAAAGTGTAGGTAAATAGGAGAAATATATTATTAATAACTCTGTTACTAAACCAGTTTCCTATGAGCTCTAGCACTGCGCTAAGCCAGGGGTCTGCAAATATTTCCTGCAAAGAGCCAGATAGTAAATATTTTAGGTTTTGTGAAACACATAAAACCCAGGTGCAACTGCTCATCTCTGCTTTCTAGCATGAAAGCAGCTATAGACAAAACAAAATGGACGGGTAGGGCTGTGTTCCAGTAAAACTTGGCTTACAAAGACAAGTGGCAAGCCATTGTTTGCCAATCCATGGTCTAAGCTTCATGGATAGATACCAAGGTCAAGGATTGTTTCTGCAGTATGAAACTCAGCAGATAGATGAAGAAGGGGAGGGAAATAGGCATTTATTAAGAGCTGATTACATACCTGGAACTTTCGTATCCACAATCTCTGTGAACTGACATAACCATTCTAAAAAGGGTATCTATGACCTCTGATTTCCACCAATGAGGAAATCAGTCAAACCCCTTCTTCAAAGCACCTTGATGTTAGTAGCAGTGGCTTTTAAAAATGAATCACTTTCTAAAGCTGTATTATTTCCATCATTCTAAAATGGAGAAATCCACAAGCACAATTTTTTAAAGTTAGAATGGCAACAAGACGACAAAGAAAATAAAGAACAGGAGTAATTCAAATCCCCAACAACAATGGCATGTTATAATGATGTTAGCTTGGAAAAAAAATCGCATGAAGCAGGGTTACTCTTTTAGCTGGGCAACAGATAACAGAGCAGCCCACTCAAGAGCACAGCATAAAAATACCTCCTGGCAGAGCCACCATTGATTTGGGCCAATGGAAGATAAGCATGAACAATTCTGGACAAGTCAATAGGTCTAGAGGTCCAGAGGATGGCTTGTGTTTCCATTTTCCCTAACAGACACCTCTGTGTGGTCAAGAGCAACATCTTATTGTGTTCAAGATCCTGGTGCTTACTTTCTACCTCCTGCTTCCTCTATGAAAAGAAGCCACTGTCTGCTACCAGCCATTTTTAATTAATGTTTTCAGTGGCCACCAGCTACCTTTCATGGCATCTTCCTCCTCTCAGACAACCCTGTGGAATTTAGGTGCCAGCTCTCTAACTCACTGCCTCCAGCAGAATCAGAACTGACAAATTGATCAGTCAGTTATGAACGTTGATTCATGTCCAAATTTGCTCTAAGGTCTATGTGGTACCTCAACAGTACCATTATTTTAAGTTATATTTGTCAAATTGTAGATTTTAACAACCACCTAACAAATATATGTCACTCTACCTAGAAAGATAAATTCATAATGCCAACTTCCTTCCAACTTCATAGGAAATGAGTGGGAGGGTTAGGGAAAGGGTGGATTGAAAATAAATAGCTCTTGACATCGTTGAGCCCAGTTTCTCCAGAGAAACATGGGTAAAGGAACGGGACCCGAACAGCCAGAGGTCTAGGAGCTGGAGATGTTGGGGAGACACCGCAGCATCTTCCAGAGCTTGAAATTGACACCTGATTTAGCCCAGCTCTAACAAAGGCCCCTCCCTCTGAGTTCATCCACACAAAGCAAAGACCTGTACCAACTCAAATGATCCCTTCCAGCTTCACATTTTCTAAAGCTGCCTAAGGAGAGGATGGGCCACCATCCTGGATGTTTCTTCGCCCCGGAAGTCCCATTGGCACGTGGAAGATACTTCAGTACGCCGGCAGAGTGATGTAGAGAAGACGACACCTTTATTTATTGCTTGTCCCTCAGCTTCCCATCATGCCTACACAAGGCTGTCCTGGATGGAACTTTTCTTCAGGTTTGGAGATCTCAGCTAGGAAGTGGGGGGTGGTACAAGAAGAACATGGCACAGGACAAAGGACAACATAAAATTGAGGCATTGCACTTGGGGAAATTTCCTTAGACATCCCCATTCCCTCTGGGAATTTTCCTCTTGCCTGCCTTTCTCCTCAGTCTCTGAAGAGGCGCTGGGCTGCTGGCCCCTCTCCCTCTTGCGACCCTCCTCATATTCCTATCTCTTAGAGCATTATTGGATTTACCAGAGCCATTCTCAGTGGTCCTGGATCTGTCTGTAAGTATTCAGAGCTAGGCATCCATAACTGAGCTCATGTACATAAGCCTACCACCAACTCCTGTCTACTAAGTAAAGGCCAAAGCTAGAATAACGACTGTCAGTCATCACATACAATCTCCACAGTGTAATACAAAATATAATAATGGCTAATGAAGGATTAGTCTGACCTCAAGTTACCTGCCCCTCATAAAAATGGAAGCCTAATGAGTTCAGACTTCAATTCATGATGAAGGGCTCTCACATATGATAAATGGAATGTCTGGTGAGTGAAAAGATCTATAATGAAGGGTGAGGGTGGAGAAACATTCTCTAAAATAATTGGTTTGACCCCACTGCAGTTCCAAACAGTTGGGAATATACCCATAGACTTCACAGTGAGAAGCAATTTGTCAAGGATTGAAGTTCACTACTTAGAATGATTAATGTATGACCCACTTAGAGGAAGAAAATCTTCCTCTGGTTCTTGACTTCATTTGTACTTCTAATCAAGTGTCCCACATGGGGAAGTGTTACCAGGATTTGTCAATAAAGAGGTCTTAGTTCTATGATGTTCAGAGTAAGTGACCTTGATTTCTACATCAAAGAAAAAGAAATCTCTTTTTTGTACCAAATATAATCTAAGTTTCGGGGACCTTGATGACCAGATTCAAACAACTGGTCCATCCCCTACACTACCAACATTTTAGTGTCTGAGAGCATAACTCGGATTTTACTGTAAGGAGTGATATTGTCAGTGAGCAGGAAGGCATAAGGATATTAAGGGCTCCAGGGTAGTCATCTATGCAAAGTTTTCCCAAGATTTATGGCACTCACTACTTTCCACACTACTAGGGATCACTTGTCTATAAATCTGGTGAAGAAATTTCCTTCTCTGTTGACAAATACATCCCTCAAGAAATGGGCCACAGGAAGGCAATGGTAGCACCCATCAATTGTCCTGCCAATCTTGGCATCTGAGGTCCCAGAAATAATTAATTCCACCTTGAGAGAACATAGCATAAATAAAGGCTAAAATTAATAAAAATGTGACGAGAGTTTCAATCAGGGCACACAGGGCTTGACAAGAGGGATGTAAATATTATTGTAAGTCGCATCAACCCTGTCAGCAAATTAGACCAGAGTCCAGAGAAACTGACTCCTATCAGAGAAGCCAGAACTTAAGGAAGACCCCTGAGGCTGACAAAGCTCAGAATGGTCAGTCTACCCTCATCTTTGCCAAGACTTTTCAGTGAGAAAAAATAAAATTAAACTTTTGATAACATGGAACTAATGTTTTAAAATTCTTTACAAATATGCTATAATCTTTCAAGAGACCTTTGAGTTCCCCAGCCCATCATACCACAAGAGAGAAATGGTAGATATTCCAAATCCATATAACAATATCCGATTTGTGAGCAGGGACTACAGTGTCTCATTTGCCCTTGAAGCTCTCAGTCCACCTCCCAGCCCCCACCACACACACGCAGGACGTGCTTAATGTATGATTGTGAAATAAATGAACTGGTTGAAGGACTTCATAAATCATGGAAAGTCTCCTCAAACATAGAACATTTTGTCAGGTTCTATAGACAAGCTATCAGCTCATTAGCGAAGCATACCACTGGAGTGGATGAAAGTAATGAGTTTGAGAGTTAAATCTCCCGGTTAAAATAAGGACAGGCATAGCTAACAAAGGTGGGGACATAGACATACTACAGTGTTAACAACCAGATTGTTTCCATTCTCAACATCAGATTGAGATGATTTTGCTGCTGCTTTTCCTGCTCTCATGTGTGGTGGCCAGGAACAAGCACCTCACAGACCACCATTGACCAAGCTAGGGCTGCTCTTTGAAATCTACCTGGAAGCCACGCCCTCATTACTGCTCCCAGCCAATGGCTGCGTGCGCCAAGAACAGCGGCTCAAGAAGGAGGGTTGCTCTTTGAAGTCTACCTGGAAGCCACGCCCCCATCGCTGCTCCCAGCCAATGGCTGCGTGAGCCAGGAACGGTGGGTCCGAGGAAGAAACAGGCTTCTCCCCGGACTGCCTTTGGCTTCACCAGTTCCTGAAGCCTTTGCTGAACTTCCCTGCCACGTCAGACTACTTACTGACACCAATCCTTTCTGCGTTCTCTTTCTTTCATGTGGGATCAGACTGTTATCACCAGTTGGACAATTCTCCCAAGTTCTCTGCTTCCCTTTTATCCTTCCCACAGGCATTACCCTTAATAAAATCCATGCATGTTTAATTCCATTTTGGCATCTGGACTAACACGTCAGGATTCAGAGAAGATTTTTGGGATAGCACAGCCAGCATAGCACATGAGCCTTTGTTTTGCTTTGTTTTGTTTTGAGACAGAATTTTCCTCATGTTGCCCAGGCTTGAGTGTAATGGCAGGATCTCTGCTCACCACAACCTCCGCCTCCCGGGTTTAAGTGATTCTCCTGCCTCGGCCTCCAGAGTAGCTGGGTTTACAGGCATTTGCCACCAAGCCCGACTAATTTTGTATTTTCAGTAGAGACAGGGTTTTTCCATATTGGTCAGGCTGGTCTCAAACTCCTGACCTCAGGTGATCCGCCCTCTTCGGCCTCCCAGAGTGCTGGGATTACAGGCGTGAGCCGCTGCGCCTGGCCGCACAGGAGCCGTTACTCTGACTCAGACAAAATTAAGATACCAAGTATGCAGCTTTCCACACGCCCTGCTATTGTTACAGAAATATGAGTTGCTCTTAGATAAAAGAAGATTTTCCTTTTAGGTAAAGGCAATAACAACATAATAATGACAATATAATAATCGGTGTAAACATAAGGCAGAAATTAATAAAATGTCCTTACAGGATAAACTCTAAGCACTTCCCAAGAGGGAAAACATTTTACATTTTAAAAGGTGGTAGATAATTAGAAATTAACATTTGTTGCACTCTCTATGTGTCACTATGGTAAGTCATGAAAGAACTCAAAACTATCTAACTTAATCTTTCCGTACCCTATAACTTACTATTATTTCAGGGTGTTCAGTGAAGACACTGAAACGCAGACAAGTTAAGTGACTTGCCTATGGTCATACCAGTGTGTAACTTTGGATTCAGGGATACTGACTTCAGAAATTGTATTCCAAACTGCTGCACTACACAGACTCCTATTTTGTGGTTATCTGTGTCAAGCCTAATAAATGAGCAACTGCATCACTCTCCAATTCCAAATCTTGGCTTGCTCATTCAGTTTCAATTTCCTGATTGGCATTGGCAATTTATGGCTTAAGTTCCACCTCTTATAACTTATTTCAATTGTTATACTTGGAAATAACAGATTCCAGGGAGACTGAGATTCTGCTTCCAGGAGTACGGATGATTCTGAAGCAGTGCCTTCCTGCCGCATAATGGCTAAGTGTGTGTGAGTGCGGAGAGAGGGCACTTTTTAATACACTTCTGCGCTTGGAGTATGTGAGGAAACACTCCAAGTGCCACCTCCCAAATAAAAACAAATCAGAGGGGCACTGAGTGGACCTTCATTTACAACCTGAACAACTTTGGGCTCAATTTATTAAAAAAAAATAAATGGGGGTTACAGAGCCTGATGTCTGGAGAAAGAACATTCAGAACAAGAAATTGCCAGGACGGAGGCCCTGAGGGGCAGTGTGACTTTGTCTATCCATTCTGTATTCTCAACACAGCAGCCGAGAGCCTGTTAAAATATGTCTCTCTTCTCTGTTCACAATCCCCCACGGACTGTACATCTCATTCACAATTAAATCCAAAGTCCTTTCTGTGACCTACAAGACCCTGCATTATCTGTTCCCCACAGCTCTCTATTCCCCCACACACCTCCCTCCCTGTCTTCGTCTGATCTGCATTGCTACAGAGAAATTCCAGAGGCTGGGTTACTTGTGAAGAAAAGAGATTTACTTAGCTCACAGTTCTGCAGGCTTACAAGAAGCATGGCACCCCAGCATCTGCTTGGCTTCTGGTGAGGGCCTCAGGCTGTTTCCACTCGTGATGGAAGCCAAGGGGAGCCAATCGTGCAGAGATCACATGGTGACAGAGGAAGCAAGAAGGGAGAGGGGGAGATGTCATGCTCTTTTTAATAGCCAGCTCTCTTGAGAACTAATAGAGCGAGAACACATTCACCCCCAAGGGAGGGCATTAATCTGTCCATGACAGATACACTCCCCATGACCCAAACACCTTCCACCAGGTGCCACCTCCCAACAATGCCACACTGAAGAATAAGTTTCAATATGAGATTTGGTGGGGCCAAAAAGCCATATCCAAACCACAGCATCCTCCGTCATTGGCCATAGCTGCTCAGGAAAGCTCATTCTCGGGTTCTTAGCTTGAGTGTTGGAGTGGATCCTGAAGGTGCTGCAGCTGGAGGCTGGAGGCTGACTGCAATCCTCGTTGACAGTTTCTCTCTTGCAGAGGTCTGAGACACCCACTCCCATGGCTTCCAGAATAAGCCAGACCAAATTAACCAAAACTCAGATCAACAGCAGATATTTTTCAGCCTAGTATTTTTCAAGCATCATACATACTGTCTTAATGAACTTTCATAAATTCAACTTAATTGAGAGACAAGTTTAATTATAAAGATATAAATTATTGACTATTTTTGAGAAATTGATAGTATGTTGACTAATAGAGGTTATTAGGAAAATAAATTAAGGGGAAAAATATAATCTTTTATATTTACCCACCTTTATGAATTCTAGTACTCTTCATTCCTCCCAAAGGACTTGAATTTTTACTTGGAACTATCTCTATTAAATCTGAGGAATTTTAGCATTTCTTTAATTTTAAAATCTTTCATTTCACCTAGATTAAAAAAATAGACTTGAATTTTTAGAGCAGTTTTAGGGGCTTACAGAATAAATGAGCACAAAGTACAGCGGTTCCCATAAGTTCTCTTCCCCCTTCTTTGTTTTTCCTCTTATTAACATCTCACATTAGTTCAGTATACTTATTACAGTTGATAAACCAATATTGTTAACTAAACTCCATAGTTTACATTGGGGTTCTCTCTTGGGACTGTGCTTTCTATAGGTTTAGACAAATACGTAATGTCACGTAGCACATGCAGAATAGTTTCAGTGCACTAAAAAAAAAAAAATCCCCTGGAGTCTATGTATTTCTCTCTCTTCTCTCTCTCTCCATTCCCCTGACAACTGCCAATCTTTTTAATGTTCCCACAGTTTTGCTTTTTCCAGAATGTTATGCAGCTGGAATCATATGGTGTCATGATTAATTTTATGTGTCAACTTGACTGGGCCACAGGGTGCCCAGGTATTTGGTTGAACATTATTCTGGGTACATTTGAGAGTGTTTCCAGATGAGATTAGTATTTAAATTGGTAAAATGAGTAAAGCATACTTCTGTCCCTGGGGAGGGTGGGCCTCATCAATCTGTTGAAGACCTGAATGTTGCAAAAGAGTTGACTAAGGGAGAATTTGCTCTCTCTGATTGACTGTCCTCAAGCTAGGACAGTGTTCTTTTTCTGCTTTCAGACTCAGACTTGGACTTACACCATCAGTTTTGCTGGTTCTCAGACCTTTGAACTTGGACTTAGGCTGGAACTGTATCATTGATTCTGCAGGGTTTCCAGCTTGACAGTGGCAGATCTTGAACTTCTCAGCCTCCATAATCGCATAAGCCAAATCTTTGTAATTAATTACACACAGACAGAGTCACACACACACACACACACACACACACACACACACACACACACAGCCTATTGGTTCTGCTTCTCTGTAGAACCTTAATATATACAGTATGAGATTTTTTTCAGACTGGCTTCTTCCACTTAGCAATATGCATTTAGGTTTCCTTCATGTCTGTTTGTGTTTCCATAGGTCATTTATTTGTGTCATTAAATAATATTCTATTGTGTGGATGTCTGACCATTTATTCATTCACCTGTTGAAGGCTATCTTACTTGCTCCCATGTTTGGGCAATTATGAATAGAACTGTTATAAACACTGTGTGCAGGTTTTTTGTAGATGTAAGTATGTACTTCATCTGTATAAATACCAAAAGACATGATTGCTGAAATCATATGATGAAAGTATGTGTAGATTTGTCAGAAATCACCAAACTGTCTTCCATCAGCAATGATCACAATTTTTGAAAGAGATTTTTTGGCTATAGAATTCTGAGTTGACAGTCTTTTCTTCTTTTCCCATAAAGATGTCATTCTTCTGTCTTCTGTCTCTATTGTTTCTGATCATAGGTTAGCAGTTACTCAATTGCTGTGCCTTGGGCTCATTTCAAGACATTCTGTATATTTTTAGTTTTCAGCAGCTTGACCATCATGTGCCCAGTTGTGGGTTTCTTTTTATTTAACCTGCTTAGATGAACTTCTCCTGCAATTTAATGACTAGATAAGAATGTTTTAAAATCATCAAATCAATTGTTTTTGGTATGTGAGTTTATATAAAGCATTTAAAACCATGCTTGCCATATAGTACTAGCTATTAGTATTAAAGATATGTTTTCAAATTACCTGTGAAAAATAGGTAAAAATAGTTACTTCATTTATATATTTTATACTATTATTAGATAATGGTTGTTACTATATTATTATACATCTATATAATTACTACATATATAATGTATTTATTAATTATATATTATGATATTAGCTTTAATCTATTATATGTTGTATATATTATTATAATAATTATAAAGTTGATCCTTGAGCAATTCAGGGGTTGGGGCACTGACCCACATGCAATAGAATATCTGCATATAACTTTTGATTCCTCCAAAACATAACTACTAATAGCCTACTATTGATCAGAAGCCTTACTGATAACATAAACAGTCAACCCATATTTTGTATGTTAGACGTGTAGATACTGTACTCTTACTATAAAGTAAACTAGAGGAAAAAACATTATTAAGAAAATTATAAGAAAGATAAAATATATTTCCTGTTTATTAAGTGGGAGTGGATCATCAAAAGGTCTTCTTCTCATAGTCTTCACATTGAATAGGCTGAGGAGGAGAAAAAGGGGGTGAGTTTTGCTATCTCAGAGGTGGCAGATCCAAAAGAAAATTCTCATATAAGTGGACTCATGCATCGTTCCTCCTAGATAAAGCTAAGGTAAACTATACGTAAGCATTACCTATAATTATTCTGAATTCCAAATTAAATGAATCCAAATTAACATGGATTTTTCTGTACATGAGTTCTCCAAAGAGAGAAATGCAAATATTACAGTTTAGTAAAGACTTACTAACAACCTTGAAAGAGGAGACAAGTGGAAAAGGGTTGAAGGAAAAATTGCTTCTGCCCCGGGAGGAATTCGCTAACACTCTCTGAAGCAGAAAATACAGTGACTTTGCTGTGAGTTGTAAAACACTTTAAAGTTAGGTCATGAGAAGCACTGTGAAAAAAAATATGTTTGTTTTGTTTCTTAGAGATGTGGTTTTCCTGGTGGCTTCTCCTAGAATAGTATTCTTTTCTCCAAAATAATGGTTTATTCCAAAAGAATAATAACTAATCCATATGTGGTACAAAGAATTTTTAACATGCATTATCTTATTTAATCCTTGCAAATGTCAATAGGATTACCACCTGTTTTATTGGTAGACTCAGGAAGACTAAGCAAATTTTCTAGGTTCAACACATCCAGTTAAGAGAAGACCCAGACATTGAAACGGTGTCTTTCAATGTCAATTCAAAATAGTTCAACATTCTACCATATTGCCATTGCAAATGGCAACTAATAAATAGCTCCTTGCATTGTGAAGTGAACTTCCAGGAACTAAAATACAGTCATGCGAATTTACTGGGTTGAGCTTTTGCCAAAACCTGAAGCACTACAAGAAATTCTGGAGACATAGTGGAGAGTTATAGGTTTAGAGAAAACAGCAGCAGCACATAACAGCAGAGAAAGAAAGCACAGTTTTGTGCAAGTACACTCAATGCAGATCCCCAGCAACAAGAAAGTGACCAGGAGAGAATGTAATGTGGACCACAGAATGCAGAAAGAGTGGGGAAGAAGAATTACAGGAGAAATGGTAAGAGAAAAGAGAGTCTTCCAGGGGCTGAAGAGTAACACAAAAGACAAAAGAATAATCATGCAATAGCTAGTGGTATGACAACATCAACAAATAAACATTTAACCTGCATCTGTAATAAGCACTTCATATGTGTTACCTCCCAATACACTATGAAGTCAGTATTCACATTGACCCTATGTGCAGCAGAAAACTAGACACAGAGGGATTGAGTAACAAGCCCCAGATCACACAGCTTGTAAGAGATGATGCAATATTTAGAACCGGTCTGACTGAATCCAGAATCCACTCTTTCAGCGACTGTGAGAACTTAGAATAGTGTGAAACAGCATCCTGGTAGTAGGATAGCTGGGCATTGAGCAAATCACAGAGCAAGGCTGTAAATTCATGACTGAGTACAAGAAGAAAGCAAATGAGTTCAGAGGTAGGAGAGCAAAAAACCAGGGACAGAGAAACAGCATTGATAAGCTGATCTCTTCGTTCCTGATAAAAGTTATTAGCAGAGGTAGATGTTAAAAACAATTAAAAGTGATTTCAAATCTGGAGTGATTGAAACCTCTTCAGTAGGGAAATTTCTAACTTTGTCCAGAGTGTGACTCTTTCAAATACTATCATTTTAATTCAGATTTGCAGTGAAACAATTCTGTCAGATATTATCTGAAGTAGTAACGATATCTACCAGTTGTACATTCCTTTTTCTGTCTTCAAAGAGGCTTCGCACACATACTACATTTGGTTCTCAAAAATTCTGTGATGATGTTATTGATGTTTCAAGTTTTTTGAGAAGTAAATAATAATCATCCGAATTAGGCATAAGTCTGTGGTAGAAAGAGCAGAAGCCAGGCATTAGCCTGACTTAGGTTCACATCATGGGAAAAGCCTGATGTTATTAGTTTATGACACTGGCTGAGTTAATACATTTTCTGAACCTCAATTTCCTATATGCAAAGCAGGGATTATAATTTCTAGCCTGGAATTTTGTTTTTGTTGTTGAAGTCAAGTGAAATCACAAGTATATATGGAGTACTCAACCATGCCTGAAACAAAACGGTCATTCAGTAAGTAACAGATCATATTTTAGTCAGGATTTTCAACTTCAAGTGATGAAGTCCTGACCAAAACTACTTATTTATTATCTTAGTGATACAAATGGATATCAAATAACCAAACTGTAAGAACAGCAGGGATACAGTTGAGCCTTAAGAACTACAATCAGCAATATGAAAATAGCCAAGATGTCTCCTTTTCTGTTCTCCCAGTTTTTCTATGGATGTCATTTTCATTCTTTTTTTTAATTACAAAATGTATTGCTTCACGTAGTGGCAAGTAAGGCATTGGATGGCTGCCAAGTTCTATACCTCTGCCACTGAGCAGAATTAGAATTGAGTTCTCCAGGGTCCTGATCTGGAGCCAAGTCCTCCACTCCCACCCCCACTCATGTGTAGCCAGAGGGAAGACATGATGGGAGAACATGGCAGCTCCACATAGCCACAGGGATGGAGGGTGGCAGTATGAGGGTGCAAGTGTCCTGGAGAAGGTGGTGGTAGGAATATGATCTTATATACACCCACTAAATAATTACCATGTCCTAAAGTCATAATCCTAGTGTTAGAGGTGGAACTTAAATTCAGATCTGACTCCAAGTCAAATTTTCTACCACATCAGTGCTGCAACAAACTTACACATCAAACTGTTGTAAGCTGCCTGTCATCTGGCCACTGGATGAGATGCAGACAGGAACAGTGTCCCTCAGTGTGGCTCCCTGGATGTCACACTTCCTGAGTTGGAGGAGGAAGTAGAGTTGCCTGACTGGTGATTGCGGAGCTCTAAGTTGCATTAAAACAGTGACACCTGTACATCCAGACTCATTGTTAAGACAAGTATCTTCTGGGATCTAATCTGCTGTAGTAGCTTGATTAAGTCATGGCTCAAGAGGCAGTGGGCAGAAGGGGACTGAAGGCTGGGGGCATTCATGACTCAAGAACAAGTAGTACCAAGTGCTGCTCATCCCGCCGAGTGGTGCTGTTCTGCTCCAAGACCCATGTTCTCTCTATGGTTTGAATGTGTCCTCCAAAAGTTCATGTTAAACTTGGTCCCCAGTGTAACAGTGTCGAGAGGTGGGGCCACTGGGGGTGATTGTGTCATAGAAGCTCCATCCTCACGGATGGATTCTGGGAGTGGGTTAGTTATTGTGGGAGTGGCTTTGTTATGAAAGTGGGCTCTCTTGTGCACTGATTTCCTTTTCCACCTCTCCTCCATGAGATGACCCTTGCCACATGGTGGTGCCATGCTCTTGGATTTCCCAGTCTCCAGAACTTTGAGTCAAATAAACTTCTTTTCTTAATAAATTACCCAGTCTGTGGTATTCTGTTATAGCTACAGAAAATGAACTAAGACAGGTGATATCTTAATGTTTCCCTTTTTCCTTCAGGGTTGAAACATTGATATATTTTTAGGCTCCAGACTCCTTTTTATAATTGCTGCTGTCCTTTAAATTCTTGATGAAACTCACAAAAAGGCAAGAATAAATCTGGCTTGCCATCATTTTGGAGGTTTTTTTATTTGGGCAACCAAAGAACCATGATTGGGAATAAGCAAAACTGGGCCCTGTGGCCAAGGACCCCAAACTTACTATTACACAATCCTATTTGGATCTCATTCTCAGCACACTATAGTAAAACCCATATACCAGAGAGGGGATGAAGGGGGAATTAAGAGGAGACATGACTTGTTGCTGCAACTCTCAATCTTTGTTTTAGGAAATGTTAGAATGCTGAATTCATAGTCAGTTTGGGCTGCTATAACAGAGTACCACAGACTGGGTGGCTCAAACAAAAACCATTTATTTCTCATAATTCTAGGGGCTGGGAAGTCCAAGATCAAAGCTCCGACATATCTGGTGTCTGATGAGAGCCCTCTTTCTGGTTTGAAAATGGCTGTCTTTTCCTCGCATCCTTACATGGTGGAAAGGAAAGAGAGTAAGCAAGCTCTCAAGTCTCTTCTTATCAGGGCATTAATCCCACCTTGAGGGCTCCACCTTCATGTCCTAATTACCTTCCAAAGACCCCACCTTTTAATATCATCACACTGAGGATTAGAATTTTAACATATGAATTTGGGGCAGACAGAAACATTCAGTCCATAACACTGGGCTCCTGGTAGCTCTGTCCATAAACTAAAGGATTCAGGTTTAGTTCAGCCATCTGGCACTTAGCTTTTTCCTCCAGGTCCAGCCACACAAAGTGTAAATAATACTGTTTATTAACCAGGAAAAAGGAAGAGCATGCTGAAAAGTTATAGCCAGGCTGTTCTGAGTGGCTCATAATAGATAAGAATTCATAATCCAGAGAGTCATAACACTGCTAAATCTCACAACATCTTTAACTCCACATCTTTAGGGCCTGATGAAGAGCCCAGAATCATGCCTCATTCCAACATAACAGATTAAACTAATTTTACCTGGATACAAACGTTGGGGTAAGCTCTTATTAAGCTTTGTACTTAACCTTACACTCTTCTGGGAGATACAAAAACAATCATTAAATAAAAGCTGAAGTTTGTAGGAATATTTCAGGTTTAAAAAGTGTTAAGTGTCACAATGGGCCTTAAATGACCTCATGAAATCTTTATTTTCCCTGTAGTTCAATAACTGTCTTCTCTACTGTATTAAAACAGTGCCGGTAGGGATCTGATACTAAGTTGATTGCTTGATGTATGAATATGCACAGATTGAGGATGCTTTCTCTTGAAGTTAGGGTACATGGAATGTATATCATGAGCTACAATAGCACAGCTTATTCAAAAATCTTAATTTGACTTAAGATATTTGATGGCAGTTTGCTACACTGTTAAATTTCTCTTTACATCATATTTTGGATTTTGTAGTTAGTATGCTTTGTGTGCCCAAAGAGAAGTAGAACTTTAACAACATAAGTTTCATTGACATAACTGACTGATCTGGAATATTAACTCTTGATTGGTATTAGAATTGTGATTTTTCACTTTTGAAATTTACTGAACTTCCCTATTAGACCCAATGCATTGGACACAGTGCCACAGAATGCCTAGTTCTGTGCACAGTTCTTCCCTCCTCAAGGTGCTACGTGCTGCAAAGCGTATCCTATGATGCAATGCAGGCATTCTGTCTCATCATCCACATCATACACTCCCATAACCTAAATTTCTAAAAGAAACAAACAGGCAAAGAAGTTGGTGCCTTGGCCTTGTTCTGCCAGAAAACACAAGTAAACATTTCTACTGAAAATAATAGTCCGTGGTCTTTGACTGTTTCAGAGCCTTTTGGAAATAGTAGGAAACTGCGAGAGAAGTTGAACTGGGGCTGTAGGTGCACAATTTTGCTGCATACGATGTCCATGAAAAGTCACATCTGTGGTATATCGTGCCCAAAGCATACACCATGGGCTTCCAAGGGAATTCAACTCTGATTTACGTTCCTGGCTCTAGCCTTTTGGTAATGTGAGTTTGAGCAAAAGTCTCTTTCTTGTATACTGGGAACAGGTATTCTGTGGGTTCGATCGAACCCACTTCACAGGGTTTTATGAGAATTAAATAAAGTGCAATGTACCTGAAGTGCTGGAAGAGGCTAGACATAGTGAATCCTTGATCAAAGGTGAGCATTCCTGTCCTTTAAGAGAAGTCAGAGACTGGCCGGCTTGTGGTTTTGGTCATGGCTAACAATCAATTGAAGTTACTCTTTGAAAACCTACTATGTACAAGCTTTGTGCCTCATTTTTCTCTCCTGAATCCTGCCCAAGGGAAAAAAAAAAGACATTGCAAGGACCCTCCACATCTCAGGAAGCCATGTGGAGAACATAAGACAACCAGTGTCTTGTTAACTGGTGAAATATCTTTTTCCTTCTTTAGAAAGCTTGGGAGTGAATTCTACCTGGTTGGTTTCTTACTGTGCTCAGGGGACAATTTTCTTCAAGGAAGTGTGTTGCCAGTTCCCTTCATTCTCAGCTCTTGGGAATTCAAGAAACAGATTTCTTCTGGGTAAATCTCCAGTGTAATGCTCAGAATTCTTTGAACAAACAAATAGTGGCTGGGAGTGCGTGTGTCTTATTTATTCATTTTATCTATCTCATCCTTGAAAATAAGTACAAAAATTTATCAGCTTATATTTCACTTACCTGTTTCAGTCAATTTACCCCTTGGTACCAGGAGTTCCCAAGAATCAAATGATGTAGCACAAACATTTTTAACACATGTGGCATACATCACTATTCAACTTCAGCAAAGGAAGAATGTCCTTTGCAATAAGAAAGCTGTATCCCTATTATATGTACTAAATATTCTTAAGAAAATTGCGAAACTTTGTTTGCTTGTGTTGGTTTAACTCTTGGTAGTATATCTGTAGAACTGACCCCTGTAAACATAGAATGGTATTTCCTAAAGAGAAAATGGGATTTAGAACAATACACATTATCTTGGTGTCAGTTATAATGAGAAATATGTAAACTTTACTCCAGTGAATTTCAGTAAATGAAAACTCATGCTTCCATCTGTACTATTCCATGATTCAGTCAGAAAATAGAAGTCATTTGAAGTAGAAAGAGATTAAATATAGGGAGGGGCTCCTGACAACAGTGTTGGAAAGGCTGAAGGAGCTGATTCCATCTGAGCCTTCAGGGATCTTACAGAACAAGACACAACTGTTTCCCTAGAGACCTTGCTACCTCAGTGGACACTCCTGGAGCTGTACTGGCAGCAAAAGGCTCCTGATGCCTCAGTTATTTCTCAAAAACTAGGTAGATGGAGAACAGACACCTAAATCTTATCCAGGGACCAGGCAGCAGGATAAGGGACCATGAAATTGTTGCTGCCTCCACAATTTCTTGACACCCAGGAAATTAGAGAATGGACACAGTGATACCGCTACAGGGAAACTTCCCACTTCCTTGGCCTTGCATACCATCAGAAAGGGCCAGTAATTGCAAATGACGGCCCCACCTCAATCCTGCCTCCTGCATCTGATGAGTGCATCCAATTGAAAGACTAATTTGCAGATAAAGCCCTTGTTACGGGGGAGTCTGGAAAGTGACATTTTTAGTTCTTTAGTTTCTTTAACTAGTATGAGTGTGGTATGGAGGTAGAATGAGTTAATTCAGAATTTCTAGCACCCCATTTACTCCTGTAGCATGTGACTCAGCTCTTCCTCCATTTCACTGTTCACATATCTCTGCCATAGCACTAATATTCTGATGTGCTTATTTATGTCTATCTAGAATTGCGTGCATAGTCACTTGAAAAAGTTACTTCTGTTTCTAATGCCTCATACAGAGCACAGACCAACCAAACGTCTGAGAAATGTACAAATAAATGAATGCATTATCTTTGCTAGACTTTGGCTTTAAAGGCAGGAGGTATGTCTTATCCACTTCAGTATAACCAGCTCCCAGCACTGGATCTGGTCTATATTCAAGAAGAAAGTGAAGTGATTAAAACGAATATAAATTGTATGCTTTATTATTATCCTATTCAATTGGAATGCCATTCTAACTCCTTTATACAAAGCTTTCCATTTCTTTGAGCAGATTCCACTTTAAAATCTTATTTTATAGTACTCCTACCTCTTGTCCACTTGTAATTAGTGCTTACTATATTGCAAGCACATTGCAAAGAGCCTTTCATGTATTTATTTAGCTTCATCCTGGGAGATAGGACTATCATTGACTATAGTCCCTTATATACACTTATCTGAAAACCAAATATTCAGCTTAATGAAATATAAACACCCATGTAAACATAGCCAAGATCAAGAAATAGAACATTGTCAGCACCACAGAAGCATCCTCATCCACCCACTCCTCATTCCTAATCACAATTTCTTTTTTCCCCTCTGAATATAATTATTATCCCAATATCAATACTTGCTGCTTCCTTGCTTTTCTTCAAACTTTTCTTTTTAGTTTGCATTCCCAAAAACTATAGCTCAGCTGTAACTAATTTTGAGCTTCACATAAATGGAATAATACCACAGAAATCCTTTTGTGTTTAGATGTTTTTATCATTTTGCTGTTGTTCAATATTATGCTTAGGAGAGTTATCCATGTTGCTGTGTGTAACTCCAGCGTGTTTGTTTTATTGCATATAGTATTCCATTATATTAACAATTAAAAATGATTTACTCATCCTACTCTTTTTATATATACTTTTAAGTTCTGGGGTACATGTGCAGGTCATGCAGGATTGTCACATAGGTATACACATGCCATGGTGGTTTGCTGCATTCATCCCCTCGTCACCTTTATTAGATATTTCTCCTAATGTTATCCCTCCCCAATCCCCCCACCCCCTGCTATCCCTCCCCTTGTCCCCCTATCCACTCACTAACAGGCCCCAGTGTGTGATGTTCTCCTCCCTGTTTCCATGTGTTCTCATTGTTCAACACCCACTTATGAGTGAGAACATGTGGTGTTTGGTTTTCTGTTCTTGTTAGTCTGCTGAGAATGATGGTTTCCAGCTTCATCTATGTCTCTGCAAAGGACATGAACTCATCCTTTTTTATAGCTGCATAGTATTCCATGGTGTATATATGCCACATTTTCTTTACCAGTCACCTGTCCTAATCTTAAGAGACATTTGGATGGTTTCTGTTTGAGCATGTTATAAATAATGCTTCTAAGAAAATTCTTGACTGGGTGCAGTGGCTCATGCTTGTAATCCCAGCACTTTGGGAGGCCAAGATGGGAGGATCACCTGAGGTCAGGAGTTCAAGACCAGCCTGGGCAACATGACAAAACCTCGTTTCTACTAAAAATACAAAAATTAGCCGGCCATGATGGCAGGTGGCTGTAATCCGAGCTGCTTGGCAGGCTTAGGCAGGACAATCATTTGAACCCAAGAGGTGGGGGTTGCAGTGAGCTGAGATCTCACCATTGTACTCCAGCCTCTACAACAAGAGTGAAACTCCATCTCAAAAAAAGTAGAGAAACAAACGAAAAGGAAGAGTCTTTTGTATATGTTTCCTGAACCCCTTGCCAGGCTGGTAAATATTTAACAACTGATTTTCCAGAGAGAAATCCCTGGTCGTTGCATCTGCCTATTTCTGTGGTACAAATTCTACCACACAGCTTACTTCGAGCTACCAACGAGAAGTCACTGAATGTGAAGATGGGAAGAGATGAGCACAGACAGCTCTCCCAAGCTGGTGCAAGCTACTTCTAGCATACCACTGCCTGGAGCATATGAATATTTATTTCTGTTTGGTGCATACCTAGAAGTAGATTGATTCATCAAATGTATGTTCAACTAGGAGATGTCATATTATTTCCAAAGCGATTGTGCCCAATTGCCTTCCTTCCAGTGGTGTGAACAGTGCCAGTTACTTCACATCTTCACAGTGTGCCATTTTCAGTCATTTTCTTTGTTAGCATGTCTGATATCTCATAGTCATTTTAGTTCCTGTTCCGCTGATAGCAGTGAGATTGACATCTTATATGGTTGCTGGCCATTTGAGTATCTTCTTTTCTAAAGTTCGCATTCAAATCTTTTGTCTAATTTTCTAATGGGATGTCTGACTTTTCTTATTGATTCCTAATCTTTTGTGTTAAGGATACTAGCCCCTTGGTTGGGGAAGCAGGCTGCAAATATTTCTTGCATTCAGTGGGCTTGCCTTTTATCTCTCTTGATGACTTTTTATTAATGGAAATACTTGATTTTAATGTATTCAATTGCATGTTTTCCCTTTAGGGTTAGTACTTTAAAATTAACTGCTTCTTATGAGATTCTAAAGATACTGTCATATATTATTCTCTAAAATTTATATTGTCTTGCTTTTCACACTTAGATCTGGAATTGAATTTGGGGGTGAAGGAGAGTTGTACATAAACACTTGATTGTACTGGCACCATTTATCACGGAGATTTATTTTCTCCCAACTGCTCTCTGATGCCGCATTTGTCCTAAATCAAGTGTCAATATACTATAAGTGATTTTGTCCTTGAGCTTTCTACTCTATTCTATGATTTTATTTGCCTGTCTCTACAACAATAGCAAATTGACCAACTTAGTTGCTATCTGATAGGACAATTCTCTCATATTGTTGTTCTTCATGCGTGTTTTGACTATTCTTGGCTCTGCATTTCCCACTACACTTTCAAATTGACCAAGATATACCAAGAAACTGACTGGATAGTAATTGGGATCATGCTGAATTTATAGATAATTGTGGATAACTGGCATCTTTAAAATACTCAGTCTTTATCCAGGAAGATGTTCTATCTCTTGATGTATCCAGATCACTTTAAATTTCTGGTGTGCTCTCACCATTGCTCCATCCACAAGATGCACTCTTCTATACAAGTAAATTTGCCTTGCTGAGAAAATTTATGTTCGAGTGCTATATCTTTTGCAGTACCAAAAAGTTGTTTCCAACACTAAGCTATTGGATCTTCACCTATATGTGTATAAACATGTCTACACGTGTTTATTTGTATGTACACTTATTGTTATGTGTTGTGTCTACCAAAATTGGCTTGTAAGTAAAAGACTGCTCATAAATTAAGTAAATAAGTCAAAGCAATTTCCAAGTTCATCTGACTTAAAGTATCACTTTACTAAACAAGCTAGCTTTAAAATTATTGGCAGAATAAAAATAGAAATGCCTTCAGAATTGTCAGCATACATTTTGTCTGAATTTTGTCTTTGTCTTTGCTAGATATTTTTAAATGTCAGTGTTAATTCAAGCTGGGAGCTTCTTGGGGCAAGCCTGCCACCCATTCTATTCAAAGTCTCACTGAGATAAATGCATATCTGATGGCTTCCTTTGGAAAAGCTAATAGAAACTCAAAAGAATGCAATGATTTGTCTCCCATCTGTGATCTGAAAGCCCCCAAACCCCTTCCTCACCTAGAGTTGTCCCACCTTTCCAGACCAAACCAATGTTCATTTTATGTCTGTTGATGGATGTCTCATGTCTCCCTCATTAAAAGTAAAAAATTAAGTACAGTGAATGGGATAAATGTTTTAGGTAAACTTTTTGTGTAAATTTAAATCTTGAAGTTATTTTTAATGCTAATTTAATATCTGGCTCATTTCCAATTAAGAAAGGGTTGTGATATGGGGAAATATGTTTCTAAAATTGTGGAGTTGTTCTTATCTATAAATGCTTATATCTAATAGTTCAGGATTTCTTGCTTTTCAGGGTTTCACTAAAGTTTTAGATTACTAAGGATAAAATTCTAGTTAACATGTACTTCTCTATACAAAAATGTGCCAGAAAGGATTATGTTTTTAGTGGAAAAAAGAATAATTTTGTCTAATTGAGAAGTTATCTAAAAGATAGTTCAAATTACAGATTTGAAAAGGTTATCTATGAGCAATGTATCCAGGAATCATTCAGTAGGAGAGAAAGATGTAGAAAAAGTTTAAGCAATAAAATAGTCTTTAAAACCTGATAAAGAATGGGAGACATTTGGCTAATTAACATTTTCATAGTTAAAGCTCTTAGTCTTGATTAAAGAAAAATAAGTCTTATAAAGAAATGTGTAGGTAGTTTGGCAAATCTTTTTTAATATAGTTAAACATGAAGCTAGATTTAGAGTAAAGGTAAATTTCACATACATGTTTGCATTGCTTCACACTGTTTGTGTTGTGGATATTGCTAGAGTTCTTAATGGTCATGTGTCTAAAGTGAATTCCTTGGCAGGAGAATCACTTGAACCCGGGAGGCAGAGGTTGCAGTGAGCTGAGATCACACCACTGTACTCCAGCCTGGACAACAAAGCAAGATTTCATCTCAAAAAAAAAAAAGTATAATGATATTGGTGAACATAAGGATATTGAATTGTGTATCAGGAATAAAATATTCATTATGTGGGTTTTTAGGTACCCTAGGTAACATTGTAGCCTCCAGGGTAAATTGAGTAGGAAAATTTATGGTTGGTTTCCTGTTTGTTTTTACGTCTAGTTTTTATTTGTTTGCTGTTTATTCTCCTCTGGCTTTGCTTGTGTATCCATATATATAAAACCATGATTTTTTTTTAGTTCCTAGTGGAAGGCTTCTATTTAGTTCTATGTTCTTATGCATTTGTAGCAAGTCATTATTTGTTCTATTTATCTGGAATTCCTAAGCTACCTTTGTCAGGCCACAGGAATTAATGGAGTACACCAGCTTTTACACTTATAAACTAACTTTTCGGATTTTAGGTCTCCTAATACTTTAAGGGTGTTGAGTATACTTTCATAAATAGAATTTGAGTCATATTTCTCTCTCTTTGCCTAATTTTGCCAAAATTTCTAAACTATTTGTGAATATTCTTAGTTCATGGCAATCTGTGTATTTGCATACAGTGAAGCAGGATTACCAGGGCCGCTCAAGGAGAGGGAACTCAGAAACCTGACTTGCCAGCAAAAGGGTAAGTATTCCTTACCAGTCAGTCGCTGGCCTCTCTCTCTCTCTCTCTCTGCAAACTGGTTATATATAAAGCAAAAGTCACTTTATATATACTCTGTAAAGTTTTAAATTAATTGGTTTAATAAAATAATAATAGCTTAAATCAAATATTTTGTCAGAAAAGTGAAAAATGTAATGCTATTTATTTAGTTCATGTGATTTGAGTAATCTTTGGGAAATAAAGACGATTTTCAAGATTACTGGTAAAATACAAATGTCTTCAAAATGTAAACATGTGGTCTAAATTATGTTTAAGTATTAGGTTTGCTAAATGCTTTAAGGTTATAAAATGCCTCTTTGGCTTTTGTAAATTATTTAACTTGCCTGCTTTCCAGCTAGGTGAGGCTTGGGGACATTTGGAGTTGACCACGCCTATAGCTATCCTGGAAACAGTCAAACTTTATCAGAACATAACTTACCAGGTTTTACATTAAAGTTAAAATTGCTAAGAGTTGCCATTGTAACATGCAATTAAGACTACTAGAAACAGTTTTACATGCAAGGTATGTAAAGACAATAGAATGTGGGGTTTTCCTGTTAAAGATTATAAAAGATTTTTGCTTCTTTAGAAAATTTCTCAGTCATCATTTTAGCAAAATAAAGAATTTATGGTAATCTGGAATTCCAAAGTCAAATTTAGGTTTCAAAATTATCTTTTCTAATGTCTGGCTTTTTGGGTGGATAAGAGGGCCCCTCAAAATATCCAGAAAGGAAGTAAACTGGATTATTTGATGTGTTTAGGTACATGAGATTGCCAAGATGATGTTTAATCTTCTTTAGGTTATATTTTTGTGAATAATACTAATATGTATTCCAAAATTGTATGGGATTTCTAAAATTCTAATGTCTAAGTATATACTACAAATCACAATTATAGTTATTATGTTAAGTTATTGTAAACCACAGAAATAACCAAATTTCCTCGTTTAAAGCTACTAATCCAAGTAAAAAAAAATAATTAAATATAAATAAAATACTTTTCATCTTAAACCAGCTCATACTAAAATCGTTTAAAATAGTTTAAATTTTAAATTAATTAGTTTAAAATTTAATTAAAAATTTAAATTTAAATTGTTTAAAATTATTTAAAACATTTTATAAAGGGATTTCATTCAATTGTTATCTTCAATGTCTGTTTTCTGGTTTCTCATGATCAGTGAGTAATATTTTGATCAACCAAAAGTATAAGCTTCTTAGCAGATCGTGATCATGAGGAGTGAAAATGACGTGCATCAAAGAAAGTGAAGAAGACAAATACAAAAAAGATGAGCAACAAATAGGAGTTAGCATGTGATGCTTTCAAATGGGCACTAAATACTACAATATTATCATTATTTTGTATTGTAAAGAAATAATGATAAGCTCATAGAGAAGTTAGAGTTGGTATATAGGATTATCTTTTTTTTTTTCTTTGACAGAGTCTCGCTCTGTTGCCCAGGCTGGAATGCAGTGGCATGATCTTGGATCACTGCAACCTCCTCCTCCTGGGTTCAAGCAATTTTCCTGCTTCAGCCTCCCGAGTAGCTGGGACTACAGGTGCCCACGACCACACCTGGCTAATTTTTGTATTTTTAGTACAGACGAGTTTTCACCATATTGGTCAGGCTAGTCTCAAACTCCTGACCTGAGGTGATCCATTGGCCTCTCAAAGTGTTGGGATTACAGGAGTGAGCCATTTCATCTGGCCCAGTATATAGGATTATCTTTAGGGTTCTATGATACTTCCCCTTTCAAAATGGGAAAAGAGCTCTTTCAGTTATGTTACTCCTTGTCTCATATAACAAATTGTCTTCTGAAAAATGTGACAATTGACTGACATGTATTTTAGCTGTGAGAAAAGAGTCATTAGTAGCATATCAGATACTGGTTCATCTTTATTCATAAAAAGACTAAAACTGCCAATAGAGAAAGTTAGAGAGTGCTTTTGTAAAGATAAGTGTACTTCTTTATTTACTTTAAAAAGTTTCAGAGCCCACCATGCTGCAGGCAAAGATTTCAAAGTTAACCCTGAAGTCGCATTTAATGGTACAGAGGTAGGATGGTAGCCTCTTAAGTAGTAGCAGCAGAGTGATGGAATGATTGAAACACAAATGCCTCAGAGACTGCCAAAATGTTATTCTCTTGGATCCTTTACAGGCAGAATATTCCCTGAAGGCAGAGTACCACAGACGTAGAAATGGAAAGTGTCTACAGCAGCTGTTCATGAGAAGCTGGCTGCAGAAAGAAGGGCAACAGAGTCATAGAATAATGCTGAGATTAGAAAAGAAAAGTGGATGCAAATTTCTGTCTGAGGGACACATTTTTCTTTTTGATATAATTCAAGTGACTTGCCAAAGGCCTCTGGAAATGGATGATGTGTATATTTGCTGGCATGAAAGGCTAGTTTCTTAAAACATAAAATTTCTGATTTTTGTTAGTGTAATGAAGATATCTTTTCAGTTTCCCTAATGAGCTATAGGAATATGAAATCGTGGAAGGGGAGCCTCATCTTTTCACAAACAATTTGGTGCACGCTATACACCTAATCTAAGTTGCATTTCTTTCTTTTCTTGATAGAATTCTATTTTGTTATTATAAGAAAAGAAGAACCCATAAAAGCATAAATTGAAGGTAACTGTCATCTACATTTTGGTGTACCTTCCAGGTTTTCCTATGCATATATTTATGATTTTTTGGGGATGGAGTTTCATTCTTGTTGCCCAGGTTGGAGTCCAATGGTGCAATCTTGGCTCACTGCAACCTCCACCTCCCAGGTTCAAGTGATTCTCCTGCCTCAGTGTCCTGAGTAGCTGGGATTACAGGCATACAGCACCACGCCCGGCTAATTTTGTATTTCGGTAGAGACAGATTTTCTCCATGTTGGTCAGGGTGGTCTCGAACTCTTGACCTCAAGTCATCCACCCACCTTGGCCTCCCAAAGTGCTGGGATTACAGGCATGAGCCACCACGCCCAGTGTGATTTTTAAATCATGAACATTTCATGCACTAAGCAAAGAGCTTTGAGGCTTCTTTTTTATTCAGAATTATAATGTGAACCCCCTTCCGTGTCTGTACATTTTTTGCATAATTTAATGGTTGAAAAATAACAAAAATAGAGTGTTTTCTAGAACCAGCCATGTGCTCAGTACTTTACATTCTCTCTAAAATTTAATCTTGTAGTAACTTAATAAGATTGGTATTATTATTCTTTCTTTACAGCTGAAGAAATCAAAGTCTAGCTTAAGTAATATGTCCAAGCACACTTATGTAGCAAGTAGAGGGAACAGAATTTAAATCCAGGCACTCTACAAGTTTATACTGTGAATCATATTACTCAGTTTTTCTTTTGTATGTACAACCCACAATACAGTATATTTAAAAGTTTCATGCTTTTCATAAAACATAAATTGTTTCATTCTTCTTTTTTCTTTTCTTCCCTCCCTCCCTTCCTTCCTTCCTTCCTTCCTTTCTTCCCTCCTTTCTTTTCTTTCTTTCTTTCTTTTTTTCTTTCCCTCCCTCCCTCCCTTCCTCTCTCTCTCTCTTTCTTTCCTTCCATTCTGTTATAAACAGGTCTTTGATGAGCATGTCTAGCAAAATCTTGGTTCATGATCCCAAAGAGCAGTGGCTCACCAAATTTTGAACCTTGGGAGTTTAGCCGGCCCATGCGACAAGTGCAAGTACTGGTCAGTGGGCTGTGAGCAGACATGATCTATGTCACCTGCGGATGAGCATGGAAGGCTGGGTTCCCCGTGAGCTCCTTTCCTCCTGCTGAGTCTTGAGTGTTGAGCTGGTGGCATCACAAAGCATGAAGTTCCCATCAGTGTGAGCCCCTACATGGCTAAATGGCTCCGCATTTCACTTGAAGCAAAAGCCTCTTCATGTGAAGTCACCTGGGCTTATTAAGTTTAAACTGTCACCATGTGTAATGGTTATTTAGGGGTGTTACGGAATATCTAGCAAAAAATTGTATGCATTTGTCCTCTGACTCTGTGTTTCATTTCCAGGAATCTACCCAGTCAGAAGAAAGAAAGAGAGAGAAGGAAGGAAGCAAGGAAAAAAGGAAGGGAGGGACGGAGGGAGGGAGGGAGGGAAAAAATAAATAATGCCTGCACGGAACTATCACCTGCAAAGGAAATGGTTTCTGAATATTTTTTAACAAATACACACTAAGGACATTACTTCATCTTTTTGCTTTTTAGGCATCACTCTGCTCTCTACGTGAAAAATGAAAATAACATCCATTGACTTTGGAGTCATGTTCTGGAAACACTTGCGTGATTCCTTTCTTGTCTTTTTGCTCACTCATGCATATATGCATGCATCTTCCTGATTCAGAGAGTGATCGAAGCAGTTGCCTATGTTTACACATTGATGTCTGGGTGGCAGCAAGACTAGGGGCGTAAGAAGCAGATAGTATTCTGCGGGAAAAGCAGGTTTTTTTCCTTAGAAATCAAATTACCGTCCTTAAGAGGACACAAGAAATTGCAGAGAACTGTGGGCTTTGGCTTTTAATACAAAGTAAGATCCTTTTATTTTTATATACACAGCCTATAATATTTTAATTTCCTCAAGGGATTTGGCTTCATTTGCATTTGAGACACTGCAGTTTTGCAAGATCTCTTTTCCTCTTTCCCTTTGGGTAAACAGTCAGGGCGAGTGCGTTTCTTGCCAACCTTCTGAAAGATAAAGTGTGTTTTATGTTTTCTCCCAAGGTCTCACTAAATGCAGCATCTGAGAAAATGGGAACCTTCAACGATGCCTACCTTCAAATACATGACAGCATCTGTGAACATTTTTCAGTGAACTCTGCCTTTCAGAAGGACACTCCCACCTCGGCGCCCATGCCTTGGCCTTGTGCTGCGTTCAGAAGGCGACCTGTGACAGGCACACAGAATTGGAAAAGTCGCTGATGTGATGAGAATGCCTAAGGTGCCCAGAGCATCCGTCTGCGGCAGAAGCCAGCCCTCACAAATCCAAACACCGCTTTGTTGTGCACGGTGACGTGGAAAGTTTTAGAAGAGGGAATCTCTGCCCTACGCAGTTGGCGGCTGGGGCGTGATCGCAATGCATAATGAGCAGGCAGCGGCTGAGCTGCAGATGATGGCTGCTGCTCTGCGGTCCACGCTTCTGCTCATCTTTTTCCTGGGTAAAGCTGGTAGCTGAACTGGGAGCCCCGGGGCCATCGTCAAGATGCAGAATGTAAACGATGATGCTGCAACCATCACACCCTTGTAATAAATATGCACCGTACCATAAAGATGTAGAAACGGGGTTGGAGGGAAGAGGGGAAACTGTCACCCTGGAAATGGCTGCCGGAGGAGCCAGCTGCAGAGAATGAGGCAGGGAAGATTCCTAACGAGAAGCTTCATTGGTGGAGGAGCCTTGGATCATTTCATTACATTTAATTACAGCGGAGATAAGAAGAGTGTCGGGAAATGATGTGTCTTTTTGCCCTTGCCATATTTCTGGCCATGCTAGTCATTTGCATATAGAGGAGGAAGCCACGAAGCTAGCGTTGGTTTACCTGTGGGGTCCTGGGGTCATTCCAAGGTTTGAAGCCCAACGGTTGGGAGCATGACCCATGAAGGTAAGGAAAGTAGAAATGAGGAATAGGTATTGAGCACCATTTTGGATAGGTCATCTTTAAACTTACAGTGAGACATTCCAATGGAGAGGTTTGTCAAAGGTATGAAATTAAAGAGAGAAGGGCTAAAAGTTCCAACCCTCTACTCAGGGCTTGATCTTTCTGGTGATAGCTCCCAGCCAGAGCTACCTAGAAGCTCCTGCCAGGAGTCATCTTATTAGCATACAAAATAAATTCTTTTCACTCCAGAGATTCTGTGCCAGGAACCAGGAACAATATACAGTCATGCACCAGACTCAATATACAGTTGTGCACCACGGAGGGGTACCTTCTGAAAAAAGGCAATTTGCTCACTGTGCAAACTTCACAGTGTACTTACACAAACCTAGAGGACAGAGCCTGCTACACATGCAGGCTAGATGGTATATCGTATTGCACCTAGGCTGCAAGCATGTTACTGTACTGAATACTATTGGCAATTGTAACACAAAGGTAAGTATTTGTGTATTTAAACATAGAAAAGATACCATAAAAATATAGTATAAAAGATTTTTAACAAGGTACACTGCATAGGGCACTTACCATGAATGGAGCTTGCAGGACAGGAGGTGGCTCTGCATGAGTCAGTGAGTGAGTGGTGAGTGAATGTGAAGGTCTAGCACCTTACAGTACATTACTGTTGGAAACAAATGCTTGCTCCTCGGTGTGGAAAAGAAGAACTAGCACTCAAAGAACTTTTCTTAGCAAGGTGAAACACTTCTCAGAAGCTTGGTTGTCATGAGAGCACATCAAACAAAGAAAAGCAGTTTTCATCTCTGATGCATTGGGCCTTCACTGCTGTGCCTTATCTCTATTGGCTGGAGCTGGAGTGCACAATCTAGACTGAGCTTGATTGGCTAAAAACTTAAAACGTTCTTAAGTAGGTAAATGCACAATGGAGAACAAAGGAAGGAAGTGGGTGGTTTACAGGAAACAAGGAGAATAATAACATTTCTAAATAAGGAAGAGGCATAGGCTATAAGCCGGGAAATGCCTGGGCATGTTTGGACATGTCTGAGCAGGATATAAGCCAGAACCAATAACTTGGTTAGAGTACAAGGGCATAGAATATACTTATTATCTTACTATATTTAACAGTTGCATAGGGCTTAACAAAGCTTATTAGCAAAAAGCAGGAAGTTTGAATGAAACTAGTTTTTAAAAGAAACTATTATTTCTAACACTTATTATTTATTCTTTAACAAAAAAGGAAACTTTGAGGAGGAAATTTTTACTTTTCACACTACTGTAGACTTTAGCAACACTGTACAATTAGGCTACACTAAATTTATGTAAACATTTTTTCTTTAATTATAACCTCAACTTACTGTAATTTTTTAACTTTATAAAAGTTTTAATATTTTTAACTTTCTGAATTTTTGTAATAAAACAGCTTAAAACATAAACACATTTTACAGGTGTACAAAAATATTTTCTTTTTATATTTCTTTTATACTTTTTTCTATTTCTAGATTTTAAAAAAATTGCTAAAAACTAAGACATAAACACACATATTAGCCAAGGCCTACACAGGGTCAGGATGATCAATATCATTATCTTCCACCTACACATCTTGTCCCACCGGAAGATCTTCAGATGGCAATAACATTCATGGAGTTCTGTTTTTATAAATAGGAGTACATGCTAAAATAATGATAGAAATTATGGCACAAAGAGTCTTCAAAAAGTTCGTGGAAAGTGTGTATTATGAAAATAATTACACATGGAGATCAAATCTTTTTCACAAATAAACTACTAACTTGTTATAACATGTCTGAACAGAGCCTAGTTTGAAAAGAGTCCCTATCAGAGGAACATGAATTCTGCTAAAATTAAAGCAAGAACAAATATCAAATTTATGGCAAAGCTTGGATGGAAGAGTGATAAAATCATTGATGCTTTATGCACAGTTTGTGGGAACAATGCCCCTAAAGAAATCATCTGTTTACAGATGGATAACTTGTTTTAACAGGGATGAGCTGATGTGGAAGATGAGGCTTGCATTGGCAGATCATCCACATCAATTTTTGATAAAAAATCACTTGTTCATGCCTTAATTGAATAGGACTGATGATTGACAGAAGAACAATAACAAACACCATGGACATCTCAACTTATTCATCTTACACAATTATGACTGAAAAAAGTTGAGCAAATTTTTCACTCCATGAGTGCCAAAACTGTTGCATCCAGATTAGCTGAAGACAAGATCAGGGCTTTCAATGGAAATTTTAAACAAGTAGGATCAAGATCCTGAAGCATTTCTTCAAAGAATTGTAGCAGGAGATGAAACACATCTTCACCAGTACAATCCTGAGACAAAGCACAATCAAAGCAATGGCTACCAAGAGGTGGAAGTGGTCCAGTTACAGCAAAAGCAGACCACTCGAGAGCAAAGGTCACAGCAACAGTTTTTTTGGGATGTTCAAGGCATTTTGCTTGTTGATTTTTCTGGAGGGCCACAGAACAGTAACATTTATTTATTATTAATGCTTTAAGAAGTTAGCCAAAACTTTAGCAGAAAAATGCCTGGGAAAATGTCACCAGAGTCCTTCACCATGACAATGCTCTAGCTCATTCCTCTCATCAAAGTCAATTTTGTAAGAGTTTCAATAATGAGTCATCTGGCATTCAACTCACAGTATTTTTTCTTTTCTTTTTTCTTTTCTTTTCTTTCTTTTTTTTTTTTTTTTGAGATAGAGTCTCACTTTGTCACCCAGGCTAGAGTGCAGTGGTGCAACCTTGGCTCACTGCAACATCTGCCTCCAGAGTTCAAGTGATTCTCCTGCCTCTCAATTTATAAAGGAAAGAGGTATAATTGACTCACAGTTCAACACTGCTGGGGAGGCCTCAGGAAACTTACAATCATGGCAGAAGGCAAAGGAGAAGCAGGCACCTTTTTCACAGGCCAGCAGGATGGAGTGCGTGCAAGCAGGGAAAATGCCAGATGCTTATAAAACTATCAGATCTCCCATGACACATGGAGATTATGGAGATTACAATTTAAGGTGAGATTTGGGTGGGGACATAGGGCCAACCCATATCATATCCCTTAGTAAATACTAGGCTATAGGAATTTTTCAGCTCCATGATAATCTTATGGGACCCCTTTCATATATGTAGTCCATTGTTAAATGTCATATGGTACATGACTATATATATATCTTAATTACACCACACAAGGTTATAAGACATATACAAACACATTGTTCAGAAGGGCTTTTCTTAGTGGTTTCACCCTAAAATTCTTGTCTCCCAGCATTTATCAATGTTCTAGACTTGGTCCTAGTCAGAGCGACTCGCTTTCGTCTATGACACTCACACACACTAAAGGATACAAACTAGACCAGCCACATATTAATTTGCAAAAGAACACTTTCTTTTCCTGTCATTGGGATGCTCATGTCTTCCATCCTGGGGCCATCCTCTAGTATCAGAATACCTGGAAAACCAAAATAGCAATCAAAAGACTTCTTTGTAAGCATAAAGTTGGAGCCAATGAAATAGCCTGAAGGGATACTCTGCCTGGCTTTGGTGAGACCCAGAGAATCACCTGTGCTCCACATCAGTGCTGTTTTCTCAGTGATAGAAATAATTGCTGTATCTAGAGTTTATTTTCTCTCTTGCTAGATGTTACTAAGTAAACACAGCCAGCATCAGGCATTTGAACTCCATTCTTCTATTCCAACTGCCCATACCTTCTGTTCATAGGCTGTTTCTTCAAACAGGGTAATTTATCCTAGGTGTTTCTGATAAAGAAATTGTCATCTTATTTCATCCTACTCAGAATTTTGAGTGCTTCTAAACTCTTAAAATACATATTTAAACAGTTTCTTTGAATTCTCCTGCCGCTGCCTAACCACACTGTAATTCCTTTATTTGTGGATTTTACTGGTTTAACTCACAATAACTTATGCACTTCCAAGTTAACAATAATAACCATGGTTTACTGAGGGCCTCCATGTGCCTGTATTTCAGTTAGGCTCGTTCAGCTGCAAGGAAGAGAGACCGATACACACTCACTCAAGAAAAGAAGCAGGTGGGGAGGAGAGAAAAATAAACAGAAAAGGATGGGACAGTGGCATGGGAAACCAAGAACGGAAACCAAAATCTGACCCAGCCTCATGAAGAGGCTGCACAAGAGAAGTCAGTAGCAAAATTGTGTGGCTCTTCTCTCAAGTATTGCACTATTAAAGAAACGCAAATGCTTTCAAATGTTTGCTCTATTCTGTTCTTGCCAGTGTCCTTGACTTCTGTTTGGCATATCTTTTCTCATGATCGTTGCTTTTGCTATTTATAATTGAAATTTGTGTTGCACCCTCATGGTCAGGATTGTATTTCATTATCTTTTTCACTTTGTGTTTCCATCGTTGACAGTAAATTCTCGTTTTTCCAATTCCAATTTCCAAAAGTAAGTACTTTCCAAAAATAAGTACCGGTGTTTCTTCACTTACGATCAGGTTAGATCCCAATGAGCCCATTGTAGGCTGAAAAAAATCATAAGACAAACATGCATTTAATACAGCTAACCTGTTGAACATCGTAGCTTAGCCTAACCTGCCTTAAATGTGCTCAGTACACTTAGCCTACAGTTGTGCAGAATCATCTAACACAAAGTCTATTTTATCATGAGGCATTGAATAGATTGTGTAATGTATTGAATACTTCACTGAAAGTGAAAGACAGAATGATTGCATGGGTACTCAAAATATGGCTTCCATTGAATGTGTATGGCTTTTGCACCATCGTAAAGTCAAAAAAATCTTGTCAAACCATTATAAATCAGGGACCGTCTGTATTTGATTAGTCCAACTCATCTTCTTTAGGGATGCTTCTTTTTACACCAAATTAATTCATGGTTACCTTGAGTCAGATGCGTGCTCACAATCCAGTGAGCCACAGCTGATGAGGACATTACTGTAATGTGTATATAACTTGGCTGCTTAAGACTCATTCATTTATAGGGACAATCAGAAAAACCATTTTCCTCAGCAAGGCAGGAACCATGATTGGACAATTTAACTATCTTGCTAAATTGCATATATTAGCACACTTAATTCTCCCAAGAAACATGGTGTAGATATTATTATACTCAATTTGTGGAAAAAAGAAATTTAAACTTAATAAGATTAAGCTCCAAATCAGGCAGTTTTTAAGTGACAGATAAAATTACCTCCATAGGGATTATTAAGCTTTAAATGTCCCCAAAGCCTATCATTTAATAGCTCAAGATTTTTGAAGGTAGAGATCTTATCATCTAAAAAACTAGGGACATGGCGTTCCTGAGGCCTTTGAGCACACACTAAGAATACATTCCGTGCATTTTGTCACAACAGTTAACATTTTCTAACATTTTTAATATGCCAGGCACCGTTCCAAGTTCTTCATAACAACCCTATGAAATAGGTGGAATTATTATCCTCTTTTCTAAGGTAAAAAATGAGGTACAAAAGGAAACAGAGGTTCCATCAAGGAAAGTGACCTTGTTAATGGCAGACCTGCAACTCGAATCCAGGTTGACTAAATTCAAACCCTATATACTAGATAGAGGCAACAGTGACTTAGAAGGACATCTCAAAGTCTGCCCCCTTTTCCACTGAAGGTGGGATAGTAGCAACATTTTTCTGATTCAGGAAGGGAAATCTGTACTACATATTAGAGATAACTTCGTGACCATAAGACTTGGGCTGGATAGAATCACCAAAGAAATTTGAAAATCTCCTTTCCTATACATATTCTCCCCCATCTTTTCTCCTCTTTATATCCAAAATCCCTCCCTGCCTTTAAAGGGGTTGCTAATTTCTTTTCCAAAAGGATTTTAATGCACTTGTCTATGTCTCAGGGTCACGTTCTGAAATCATAAGAAAATTCTGCTTCCTGGGGGAGAAAAATATCAATCAGAAGTTAGGAAGAGGATGTGACTTGCACTAGAGTGATCAGGGCTGCCGAAAAGCAGAATTGTTACTGGTGGACAGCAACCTCCATTCTTGCCTCCTCAGAAGAAAGAATTTGACTGAGGGTCATAGGCAGAAGGAGAGACTGAGGCAAGTGTTAGAGCAGGAGTGAAAGTTCATCAGAAAGCTTTAGAGCAGGAAGGAAAGAAAAGAAAGGAAGGAAAGTACACCTAGAAGAGGGCCAAGCAGGGGACTCCAGAGACCAAGTGTGTGAATTGACCTCTTGATGTGAGGCATTGCACATTGGGATACTTCCGGGATCTTGGTCACTCTTCCCCACTCCTGAGAACTTACTGAGGAGCTGCTGATCATTTTCAGCTGTTTTCTACCTATCAGGAGACCGCCTTTCCCTGTTGCCAGCTGTGACCAATTATTACTTTAGCGAAACAGTTAACAACCGCCTGACCATCACCTGATGGTCACCCAACACTCCTGATGTGCTTGCAGGGAGCCCTCTCCTGCCCTGCTCATAGACTAGCCACCTACCGTAACAGAACTCCCAATAGACTTTGGGGAAGGGGATCCCCATCCTTTACATTCCCCATGGTTAGTAGCAGTCACCCAAGGTCATCTGAATCAGAAATGACAATCAATTCTGTCTTTATTGATCGTTAACAGGGTAGTTGGCAATAAGAAGGTATTTGAAAGACAAAAACAAATGACCGGAATTCTGGAAAAGATACAGTTCATTGCAGAAATGCAGCAGGTAATGGAGAAAGTCTATCCTGTCCCAGATGGGAAAAGGGGGAGGGTGTGCTGAGCATCTCTCCCTCCTCTGGTTGCCCAGCTCTTTGCTGTGTCCCTGACTCAGCTCGTGTTACTGTCTACAGTAGTGCTTGGTGGTTGGCAGTGTACTTGTCTGAAGGCCAGTATCTAGGTGCCTAGGACTCAATAAATATTTTCTGAAGTTTTAGTATCATCCTTTGGTATGTAGGTGGCAAAATCAAGATGCAGAGACTAGTCTTATCCATAGCTAGTCAAAGAGTCCAGAGAGTCCTGATAGCTCTCTGTGAAAATCCTGTATCTCACACTTCCCGGCTCATAGGTTTACTCTCTCCTGGAGAAGCTCAGTTCTAAGATGTTAGAATTTGCTGGACTCTTTCCTGGGCATCTGTCCTCTGACTTACTCCCTTTCCTGGTTCTTAAGAAGATCCCGCCTTCCAGCCTGATCTATACATGGCTGCACATGAACCATCAGAGGCACAAGTCCGTGTTTCCTTGGCTTCTCCTTGGTCCCTGCCTTTGAGGAAAACCTACCCCAAACTACAAGGAAAAACGTTGCTGGCTAACACAGCTGCCTGGATCCGCATCCTTTAAAACCACAGACCATTCCACCCAACCCTCTCTTATTTATCCAAGGAATAAGGGGGCACTGTGAGACAACCTAAGGGTTGAAATCTGTTCAAGGATGTCCAGCCAAGTGTAGCCTCAAAGTACCACAGTAAATCATAAGCGATGTGGGAACAACTTGCTCGGTTTCCTTTCACCATTTCTTACTTTCATTGTGGGCATCTGGTGATGGGGAGGTAATGACTTCTTGGGCGTTAATTGTCTTGTTTTTCTTACAGATCTGAATATGGCCTGGAGTCAGATAAAAGAATGAAATTAAGCCAGCTGTTGTTCCATATTTTTCTCTTTTCTTCTTTCTCTTTTCTTCTTTCTTTCTCTTTCTTTCTTTCTCTCTCTCTTTCTTTCTTCTTCTTTTTTTTGTGGCTGATTTTACATCTGCCTTAGGATTCATCTATTACTTCTTTTCCCCATTCCCCTTTCACAATCTTACACTCTTTCCTGTCCACAAAATGCTATGGGGCAGATGCCAAGGAGAAGGTAGTTGTTGTTGGGCCTCGCCTCGGCAGAGTTTTAGGGAGCGCAGGCTTCTAGAAGGTAGGTGATGAGGGAGTTTATCTCATCTAATAAACTAATTTTACAAATAAAAGAAGCTGCAGTTCAGGGAATTCAAATGATCTGCCCGAGATCATGGAGAGAATGGACGGAAGAGAAGAAGATAAATCCATTGTCTTTTATTTTCAGTTCAGGCCCTTTCCTCAGAGTGCAGCTATGATACAGTTGATGGGGGAAGGAAAATGAAGAGTAAATATATCAGTATTATTACTATTTCCAGATCTACCTGCAGACATGCAGAGCGTAATAATACTTTGCTTGTATCAAGACAATATCCCTCATTTCTTGCTGGAAAGCCAAAAAAAAAAAAAAGAAAAAGAAAAAGAAAAAGAAAAGACAATATCCCTGTGCATCTGAAGTTTTAGCTAAGATGGAGATCTATTTGCCATAATTTTTTGGCATTTCACATCTTAGTATCTTACAGAGCAGAACACAGCAGGATTAAGAAGCTTTCATACACAGAATTAATTGGTCAGCATTTTGCTACTGAGGCTTCACAGCATGATTGCTTCCATTTTATAGTTCTGATACCTTGGGTTCCGTAATGATGGTAATAAATGCTCCCCATGACTTTGCAGAGTTGTCTACATAGCCCCATAGCTGCACTCTGAGGAAAGAGTTTAGTTCCCATAAATTCAAGGAATGGACAGTTGAGCAGTAAAACCAAATCTCAAACCATAAATGGTGTCATCCAATGTCACCTAGTGAGGTTAAGTTAGTAGACATATGGGAGGAATAAAGCTTTAGGAAGTTGTGTTAACTTTGATATATTATGTAGGCATTTTATTCCCTGGTACTTTACTACTCTGTCTACTATTGTATATAGGCAAACGTATTTTCACTTCTAGGCTTTCTAGTTTTTTAGATTAAGAACAATTTATTAGAAATTGAATATTATAACAAAAATTAAAGGGTTTAATTTTTTTTAACCATATGCTAAAGTTGGTTCCTGCCCTGGGAGACTTGCTCTGAAGCAGTCGTTTTCACACTGTGCACCGCTCAGTCTCAGGCTGTTTGGGTGGGCCTCGGTAGGAGTTAGTAGGAGAAAGGGGATTGAGAGGAGCTGAAGGCACAGGGCTTCAGGACTCCAACTTACAACCACTGTTCCCTCTCTTCTTTCCTTTCTTCTTCCCTCCCTTCCTTTTTTCCTTTTTTCTTTTTCTGATGGGGGCTGATCTGCGTGTATAACAGGGTCTTGCTCTGTTGCCCAGATGTAGAGGTGTGATTACAGTTGACTGCAGTCTCAAATTTCTGGGCTCAAGTGATCCTCCTGCCTCCGTCTCCCTCCAGAGTCGCTGGGCCTACAGGCACATGCTACAGCACCCAGCTATATGGGTGTGTGTGTGTGTGTGTGAGAGAGAGAGAGAGAGAAAGAGAGAGAGAAAATGGGGTCTTGCTAGTTACTCGGGCTGGTCTCAAACTCAGAGGCTCAGGTGATCCTCTCACTTTGGCCTCCCAAAGTGCTGGGATTACAGGCAGGAGCCACTATGCCCAGCCTTTCTTTCCCTTTTTCCCTCCTGTTTTAGCGCAGCCTCCTTTGTCAAAATGGGCTTAGAAACCACAGGAATTTATTTCTCATGGTTCTAGGGGCTGGAAGTCTGAGATTAGGGTGCCATTATGATTAGACTCTGGTGGGGACTCTCTTCCAGGTAGCTGACTGCTGACTTCTCATTGAGAGCAGAGGAAGGAGAGAAAGTTCCCTCATAACTTTTATAAGACACTGATCACATTCACAAGGGTTCCATCCTCATGACCTCATCTAACTGCAGTCAACTCCCAAAGGCCTGACCTAAAAATACCATCACCTTGGGGAGTAGGGTTTCAACACACAGCTTTTGTGGGCACACAAACACAACACACACATTCAGTCCATTGCACTTCCCTTCCTTCTTCCTTCCCTCGCTTCCTTCTTTCCCTCCCTCCTTCCTACTTACCTTCCTTCCTTTGCTCTATTTTTCTAAATTTTTGACGAAGCTAGCTTTTTAATAAAGAAGTTTCATTTTTAATAATAAAATCTAAATGCAGTTCAGAGACTGTATTTAGGGAGATTATATACTAAGCATTTTTAAATCCGTTTTATTGAAATATAATTTACAAACAATAAGACACATTATTTTAAATGTCCAGTCCTATGAGCTTTGACAAATATACACAATTGTGTAACCACCATCACAGTCAAGATGTAGAACATTTCACCCCCCAAAAGTTTCCTCATGACCAATGCTCCTTCCCTAGCCCAAGCCCCAGGCAACCACAGTTCTGCTTTCTGTCATGATAAGCTGGCCTTTGCCAAAATGCCATAAAAAATGGAAGACAGTGTGGTGATTCCTCAAGGATCTAGAACAAGAAATACCATTTGACCCAGCAATCCCATTACTGGGTATATACCCAAAGGATTATAAATCATTCTACTGTAAAGACACATGCACAAGGATGTTTATTGCAGCACTATTTACAATAGCAAAGACTTGGAACCAACCCAAACGTCCATCAATGATAGACTGAATAAAGAAAATGTGGTACATATACACCATGAAATACTGTGCAGCCATAAAAAGGAGTGAGTTCATGTCCTTTGTAGGGACATGAATGAAGCTGGAAGCCATCATTCTCAGCAAGGTAACACAGGAACAGAAAACCAAACACCGCATGTTCTCACACATAAGTGGGAGTTGAACAATAAGAACGATGGACGCAGGGAGGGGAACATCACACACCGGGGCCTGTCAGCGGGTGGGGGACAAGGTGAGGGAGAGCATTAGGACAAATACATAATGCATGTGGGGCTTAAAACCTAGATGACGGGTTGATGGGTGCAGCAAACCACCACGGCACATGTATACCTATGTAATACACCTGCATGTTCCTCACCTGTATCCCAGAACTTAAAGTAAAATTTTAAAAAATAATAAATTAAAAATAGACATAAAAATCCAACAATTTGGTCATGCAAAAAAAAAAAGAAAGAAAATATCAAAAAAAAAAGGAGCAAACAGTCGTCTGTTTACTGATGTATCTGGCATCTTTCACTTAGCATAACATGCTTTTGAGATTCGTTCATGTAGTTGGATGTATTTGTCATTTACTGTGTTTAATTGCCGAAGAGTGTTCCACTGCATGGGTATACCACAATGTATTAATCCCTTTTTCTGTGAGAGGGTAGTTAGGTTCTTTCCTGTTTTTTAATCTATTATGAGTCAAGATGCTCTGAATACTCTCATGCATATCTTTGTGTGAACATATGTTTTCATTTCTTTTGGATAAATTGCTAGGAGTACAATTGCTAGTTCAAATGGTTAAATATATATTTACTTTTAAAGAAACTCTCTGTGTTCCAAAGTAGCTGTTTATATATCTCATTGTGGTTTTAATTTGCATTTCCATCTTGATTAATGATGCTGAGCATTTCTTCATGTGCCCTTTTTTTTTTTTAGGAAAGTGTCTATTGATATATTGTGCTCATTTTAATTGGATCATTCAACTTATTATTATTGACCTGTAAGAGTTGTCAGATATATGCATTCAGAATATTTTCACCCTTCTAGAGCCTGCCTTTTAATTTTCTTAACAATGTCTTTTGAAGAGGAAGAGTTTTTAAAGTTATGGAGTTCAATACAATGTGTTTTTTTCTTTTTGGTACAGAATTTTTGTGTCATCTCTAAGAGAGCGTTACTTAACCTAAAATCGCAAAGACTTCCTGTTTTCCTTTGTTTCCTTATAGATGTTTTATAGTAGTAGCTTATGCACATAGGTCTGCAATCTGTTTTAGTTTAATTTTTCTGTTTGGTATGAGAAAAAGGTTGAGGTTCTCTGTCTTTTTTCCTGAAATATGTATATCCCATTTTTGCCAGCATTGTTGTTTGAAATCCATTCCTAATTGAATTACTTTAACAGCTTTGTCCGAAATCAATTGACTTTGCAAGTGAGAGTCTTTTTCTTGGTCTTCTAATCTGATCCACTGGTCGGTATGTCTATATTTACAGTTTTCAGCATCACCTGGGCATTGGGAGGGGCTGACTTTGGCTATAGAAGAGTCAAACTGATGCTTGAAATCCGCCATTGCCTTGCTGAGCCTTCCTCCACATCGCCCATGAGGAGCAGCTACTTCTTTTCTCTCCAGGAAAGAGCCTTCCATCAGTGGAGGTCTGTGCTTGGCAGACGCTCCAGACAGGCCCTGAGACATGTCTGAGCCTCATCCAAACTGCTCTGTTGTTTGCTTCCCTCTCAATGGCCCAGGATACTTGTCATTTATCCCCCAAAAGAGCATAGTGTCCTGCAGGAGGTGGCATTTGGAAGGGACAGCCCTCTATTCACTCTCTTCTCCAGATTAAAAGGCCCCAGTTTCTTCAATGATGCTTACAGGAGAAAAGCATGAGCATTTCTTGAATATTTTGTGTCAGGCACAAATCACTTCAAGTGAATGACTCCTTTGCTCCTGAGGACAATTCCAAGATTTAAGAAATGAGAAAACATATATATGCATATATTCGTTTGTGAAACTATACATGCAGATACATATAGATGGATATGTGCGTGTATATTTTATATGTATATGTGTGTTTTATTTCGCTAACCATTTTAGCAAATTGTCTCTAATATGTTCCTACTGGTATATTCCTTCTTATTGGGATATTAAAACTTTTATTGTGTTTTTGTACCTTAGTGACTATCACAGTGTCTTAAACGTCATAATAATAATATATTGTTGCTGTCGATGATGATAACGATGGTGATGGTGATGGTGATGGTGATGATGACAGTGAAGAAGCCACAGCAGGAACATCAATCCCTCAGGCACGTAGTCTCAGTTTTAACACTTTTAACGTGTGCCGCTAATGAACACTGATTGCCGTTATCTCTGCAATTACGTCATACTCTTTAGAACAATCCTAAACAGCAGACAGAGATACTGGGGAAGTCTTCTTGCCATCTATACACAAAATACAAGCTTGGCTAGAGACTTTCCACACTTGATTCTTCCCATTGCTGTCTGTCCACAGCGTCTACTGTTTTATTGAAAAGGGAACAGGAAGGTTTTGCCTCGAAGAGCAGAGTAACTTAAATGGATGGTTAAATTATGCCTTTATTTGATGGCTATGTTCTCCACTACCCTCAACCCCCCGCACCTTTACACACACAGATCTGTATTATAGATTTTTCTCCTCGATGGAAGGATGGTGACCATATCTAGTACCCCCAGCCACCCCCAGCCACTTATTTTGAGATTATGCTCAGGTTCTACAGCAAAACACAACTCCATGTTAACTAGTTAGATGAGTCAGAAAAGCATTTTCCCCACACTCCTTTTTAACTAGCTGCTAACTGACCACAGAGCAAGCCAGCATGCATTCTTACAAACTCTTTATCATTTCACATTAAAATTTGCAGAACTCTGCTCAATATTACTTCACAGGTTGAAAGATAGTACTTGCCACAATCTGTCTAACTATGGGAAGCTATTGCTTTGGTCCAGCTAACTCCAGAGTAAATAAGTTTACCCACTGCAGACGGCATTAAATAGTAAATACGTGACTTGAGTGTGTTCTTTGCCAGTTTCTATATGAGTATGTGTGGTTGTTTTTTCTTTCCAAAAGGTACATCCCCAGCAGCTCCAACGCCTCATCTAATGAACCAAGCTAGACTAGGGTTTCAAAGTGAAATAAATATTACACTTAAGTCTTCCTATTCAAGTCTCCACCTCTTGATGTTTGGTTTTATGCAACGTCACGGGGCAACAGTTTTCAGGTACAATAGACTCTAGGCAAAACTATGAAGCATGCTAAATGTCTATAAATTTCCTTCACAGCCCCGTTCTTGCCATCAAAGCTCCTGCATCTGGCTACCCTCTGTTGCTTTACAGTCATTTTTATGGTGTCTTGTTGGGCGTATTTATTTGATATGATCCCAGGCTGGAGAGAGAATCTTGACATCTCCTGCCCCTGGTGCTTCAAATCTTCTGGGGACCTGCTACGTTACTGGCTAATTAATTTGATAAAGCAAATGGAACAGAGATGGCTGAGCTGATCTCAATTAACCTGCTCAGGTAATTTCCTGCATTTTTGTAAGACACTTGTTGCTTTTAGAAGTGGGAACCGTGCACTTCCAAAATGTGACTCTGGATGGGGAAGAGTGAATTTTTCTCAGGGAAACCTAACATTCCTCAAACTGCACCAAGTGGATGTCCTCATGCCAGTCTGGTAAAACATATTTCCGGCACCTTTATTTTATTCCAAGGCCACAGACCAGAATCTTGAATTAAGCTATCTTTTTGACAAATGTACTTTGTTCATCACAAGAGGAAGGAGTGATGGAGGTGGATGAAGAGGTGCAAATCCATCAGCACTGAGAGAAAACAAAATCGAAGCACAAACTCAGCTGTAAACAAGCTAGTGACATGCACTTTATGTACAAGCAGGCCTCTTCACTGAGTATTTGCAAGACAAGAGGGAAAATGATAACTATGTCAAAACTTTAGTTCTGGGAAACATGTCAAAATAAGCAATGTTGAAAATAAAAGTATCATTGTGCCTGCTTTGCCTGGACGCTTTTTCTAAAGAGCACCATTTGCGCAGGAAATGTGTTTCAGCACAGTGCAGATGTTCGCACGCTGAGGCCTTCTTCAGGGCACTGGGAAGTCAATCAAAGGGCTCTGTTTGGAGAAAACAGAACTTCCCTGTAAAGCAAATGAAGAGCCACAGAATTAAGACAAAGAAAAAGAGAATTAAGAGGTAATTTTTTTTGTTCCCCACAAATCTAGTTCAGGCCACTTACCTAAAAAGCTACCGGGAATGTCAAAATATTTATATTTTATGTTTTATTTTACTAGCTTAGAAAAACTTGTACAATTTTCAGATGTTTTGTCTCAGTTGTTCAGCAACAACCACCCTCGTTTGACAGAGAAGTAGGTCTGCCTGCACTTATATTCTCCCCTTAGAGATGGGAAACAGAAATATTGACTCAGATATAACGCATTTGAGGCCGACAACGTGCAGGACCCTGGGCTTCATCACAGGGATGAGAGACTGTGAGTGGACTAGAAATATGAAGAGACAGTTCTTACTTTGGGGGAGGGATGAACATAAATAAAGAGTTCTAATGCAATGAGGTGAGTGTCATGATAAAGATAAATAGGATATGAATGGAAATACGGAGGGGACCAGGGAGTCTCTGCAGGAAAGTGTATGAGTTGGGTGATTCATTGAGCAACCAGGCTTGAAGTGCAGTCCCCAGAGAACCATTATGTAATAGCCCAACCTCCTTTTATTCAACTTAAATCAATTTCATCTGGAACATTGAGAGGGCGGTTGAAGCAAATTAGCAAGACATAACCAGCACTTGCCTATTGGTTAACCGGGGAAGAGTCGACTGCATTATTTTAGTTATACTGCCTATATTTTAGAATAGGATAAACATGGATAAAAGAAGCAGAATAACTTCTAAGTCTCCTTTTTCAGGACTAGCGTTGCCAAATGGGTAGCCTGGGATCATGCTGTTCTTGAATGTCTGACACCCAGGTAAAAGAAGTGAACACTGAACACTAAAATTAATGAATGAAAGTTAAAAAAAAAAAAACAGCAGCAGCAGGTCTGTCCCAATATAAGAAAGAAATATCCATACACTGTGTTCTCTGTGCTGGAATGGATGGACTCTCCAGGAAGTGAGTATCCCTTTGTTAGACATGCCCAAGCATGTGATAGAAATTTTCCTCTGGTGGATGGGAGTTTTTCATTTGTTTGTTTTTGAGATGGAGTCTTGCTCTGTCGCCCAGGCTGGAGTGCAATGACATGATCTCGGCTCACTGCAACCCCTGCCTCCCAGGTTCAAGCAGTTCTCCTGCCTCAGCCTCCCGAGTAGCTGGGATTATAGGCTCCCACCATCATGCCTGGCTAATTTTTGTATTTTTTAGCAAAGATAGGAGTTCATTAGGTTGGTCAGGCTGGTCTCGAACTCTTGACCTCAGGTGATCCACCCTTCTTGGCCTCCCAAAGTGCTGGGATTGCAGGCATGAGCCACTGCACCCGGCTCATGGATAGGAGTTTGAACTTGATGGTCTTTAAGATCTTTTCAATTCTAAGTTCTGTAAACAAATCTCTCTTTTGAGTCTCTGACTTAGCCTGGGTTCCATAGAAAACAAGGCTTGAAGCAAAGTTGATTTACTAAGGCTTTATTGGAAGATGTATTTTCAGGGAAGCCAGAGCAAGGTAAAGAAGGATGTAATAAAAGAAGAAAAAGCAAATTCCAGCTGGTCACAACATGACAGGAAACTCAGCTGGAGCTGGAGCAGGCGGAATGTCTTCCAGACAGGCTGGGCAGAAATTGCCAGCCTCACTGCACTCTGTCTGATGCAGAACAAAAGGAGGAGTAACTTATCTGCTGCCTTTTTCTATCTCCTGTTTCTTAGTGGTCAAAGTTTTCCCAGAAGAACTTTGATCCCCCTGCATTTCTAGGTATGTTGCCTTGACCTTCAAGATAGTTTCTACAAAAGCTAGATGCTATACGTTGCAGTGCGGTTCTGTATGTGCATCTAGAAGTGGTTAGGGTAACCATGGTCTGTCTGGTCAAGCAAGCTCATGAGAGATGGAGACTTTGCCCTTCCCGCCCCTCATCCGCATGGGAAGCTGAAAAATCCTGAGGTGATAGGAGACTGAGCCAGGTGGCAGCAACCAGGCTCTCCCTGGAGCAAGTGGTCAAGCCCCAAGGCCAGTGAGGCTGAGCAAATGAGCCAGGTCCAAGAGCCTATCCTGGCTTCCTGATTCCAACATGGACTGTCTCCTGAGTTAGAGTCCTTTTTTTTGACAGGTTCTCACTCTGTTGCCCAGGCTGGGGTGCAGTGGTGTGATCATCGCTCACTGCAGCCTCAACGTCCTGGTCTCAGTTGATCCTCCCACCTCGGCCTCCTGAGTAGCTGGGACTACAGATGTGCACCACCACAGCTGGCTAATTTTTTATAGTTTTTATAGAGATGGGGTTTTGCTATGTTGCTTAAGCAATCTACCTGCTTGAGTCTCCCAAAGTACTGAGATTACAGGCGTGAGCCACTGTACCCTGCCTGTATTTGAGCTTTTAATTCAACATTAAAACTTAGGCAGTATGCTGTAGAGGTGGGAGCAAAAGTGAGAAAAACAAAGAGTAAACTCACCAAAGAAAGAACTGCTAAATAGAAAGATCGTTATAAAACAGAAACAAAGATTCAAAGCAAAAGCAGATTGGAAGGCCAGCTTTATCGAAATGCTTTCCATTGCTCCTGCCTTCTTTCAGGATTGTCAAATCGACATGATTCCATAGTAAATGCATTTTTCATGAGCAGGGGTGGCCGTGACCTTTAGCTCCTGGAGTTGGAGGGCAGCACCCCTAGGGAGGTTGACTGTGATTCCAGAATCTCAGTGTGTAATCCGCATGCCCACGGTGGGCAGGAACTTCAAGGGCCTTTGCAAGGGCTGTCTGAGCTGCTATCTGCAGAGTTATGGGTGGGCAGGAAGGCTGCTTACCTGGCTGAGATTTTACTGCACCACAGTTTGTAAGTTTCTGGGCTGCCTTTGCCTCACAGTTGGGAGATAACTTCTTTCTGACAGATGTACAATTCACTTCTACAGTCTAAACAAAATGGGCTACAAGGGAGGAATCAAAATAACAAGTGTGTGATATGGAGAAGGAAATCACAGGGTGAAAGGCTTGTGTTGCAAGCATCTGGCCTCTATCATCTCACCTCCCATTCCCCTCTGACTCCAGTGTCACTTAGCTGTATCCTCGCTGCAGATAGACACATTCTGTCAAAGCCATCTAGAACCTCCAAACTGATGAATCCATTGTCCTGTTTCTAGTACTCAGCCACTGCAACTGTCTGATGTCCTTAGCATTTCCAATCATTCTCTTCTTCAAATGTAGTTACCCTTATGTGGACATTACCTGTCTCTTCAGATTCTCCCCTTTCCCCTTGGAGTCCTTCAATGATCTCTCAGTTGGTTTCCCATCATCTGATAGTTTCTCAAGGGTTAGTTCTTCAGAGGGTGGCCATGCCCACTTTCCCTCATCCATGGTTATAGATTCAATGACCAATTACATGCTTCTGACTCCCAAATCTGCACTTCTATCTCTGCCATCTCACCTGGGCTCTGGAATCTTATTTCAAACTATTTACTGGATACTAGCTGCTGGATGCCCTATTAGATGTCTCAAGATGTATCAAGGTCAACTCTGCCTGCATCTTGCCTCCCAGATGTGTTTCCTATTGCTCATTGTGTAGTTTGGTAGGTGATATTGCCCATCCAACTGCCCTCCAAACTTCAGTGTCATCCTAGACTTTTCTCTCTCCTTCACATACCCTCTGACCCAATGTCAAGAGAGAGAATGAAGTCACCTCTCCCTCTCCCTGTCCCTGCATTGTTGATGCTCTTACAAGCCCTCATTATCTCTGAAGTCTGTTGTTGTCCTTGCACCTTCTCCTTCCCTAAGATCTGTCCTACTTCCACTATCTTGAGATTTTATTCTGAAACACAAAGCTGGTCACCTTATTTCCTAGTGTCATTCGTCATGTTCTCTAGAAACAGAGTCTAAGATAGGAATGGGGTACTTGTGATTTTCTGAAGGGGTCCTCTCAAGAAAAACCTGCAAGGGAAGGAGTGAAGAGGATAGACAAGAGGAAAGGAGGTACTGTGGGGGGATGTCTAGCCTTGGCCCAATCTACAGAGGGAGGACCCTCAAGCAAAACCACAACGCTGTGGTTTCCCATGAAGGTAAACGGGCTTGTTTTTGTATCCTCAGATAAATCCATCATGGGCTATGGATTGCCCAACATGTCAGTTGGGGAAAGAGGGGAAAGAGGAGTGTCAGTGGGGAAAGAGGAGTAACTTCCAAGGCAAGTGACTCCTATCAGCTGAGTACAATTATCCCCAAAAGAGAAGCATCTGTAAGCCTCTAGCAGCCAATATGTGTATCAGTTGGAAGAAGTATGCTTTGGCAGTTAGTGAGAGCCAGGCATGGCCCCAAAGCAGCTACTACATTATGCTTCAAGTTGCGTTTTAGCTCTCCATTCAAGCAGAATAAAATAAAAACCACGAAGCATGGCCCTTCTCTGCATGACCCTTGCCAGCCTTGTATCTTACCATTCTTTTTTTTTTACCTGATATCTTCACTGAATGTTCCCTATAGACTGAATCTCCTGTGCATGTTTTCACCACCTTTCTTTTGGTCCTAGTGTTCCCTCTGCGTGGAATTCTCTTCCTTCCTGCTCACCTGCAAAACTCCAGCTCAGATGTCATACTTGTGAGGCCATCACTGAAATTTTTGGGCAGAATTAATTATTCCTATGACTGCTCTTGTCATTGCATTCTATATAAAGCTCCATTATAACGACTCTTTACATTGTAAATATGTTCTGGAATGCTTGTTTCTTCACTAGATCATCTGAGGACACGTATTTTATGTCTCCCAATCTTTGAACCCCAAGACCTAGCAAAAGGTCTAGTACTTTGTAAAGACTCCATAAATGTTAAGTTAAATTGCATATCTGTGACCTTTATATAAGCAGCAATTGTCACATCTCTAAGGCAAAGAACAACTCATAAGGTCTTCAGCTATTAGTCAATTGCTGATTCAAATGCACTTTAGCTCATTGTTACGAATATCTTTGATTTTGAAAAGTTTATTGCTCTTCCTTTCCCCTTTATTTCATCCATATTTCTTTTGTAGTTTTCACCTCACAGGCATTGAAAATAGACAAGGTCCAGGTTTTGTGGGAAAGACTTGAGTGCTCCATAGAATGTTATCTCTGTGATCCAAAACACAAATAAAAAATTACTGATCAAAGCTAAACACTGTCTTCTGAAAGTCATATCTATCAGAGGTGATATTGACACTAAAGGGAAAAGATGACAAAACCTCCCTTTGATTTGGCAACTTTGGCATGGTCAAGGCATTCGAAAAGCAACTCTTTGTGGCAATTTTCATGTATCTTCTACAACTTGTTTCTAGCTGATTTGGGCTTAACTTATATACAATAAAATTCATCTTTCTAAAGTGTACAGCTTTTACTGTCATGTGACCACCATCCCCTTCCGTGTCTAATGCTCTCGATCACTCTGACCTACTTTGTATAGTGTTTCATATAAATGCAATCATACAATATAATCTTTTGTGTTTGACTTATTTCATTTAGCACAATTGTTTAACTTTATTATTATTATTTTTGAGATGGAGTTTTGTTCTTGTTTCTCAGGCTACAGTGCAATGGCACAATCTCGGCTCACTGCAACCTCCGCTTCCCAAGTTCAAGCGATTCTGCTGCTTCAGCCTCCCAAGTAGCTGGGATTACAGACATGCGCCACCACACCTGGCTAATTTTGTCTTTTTAGTAGAAACGGGGTTTCACCATGTTGGTCAGGCTGGTCTCAAACTCCCGCCCTCAAGTGATCCGCCCACTTTAGAGATCTGCTTTCAGGTTTCTTCGTGAGTTCCTTTAGGTTATGAAGCATGTACATACTTCTATAAGGAGCACCATTCATCTATCCATTCAATGGCCATTTTTCTGATTATCCACTATGCATAATGCACTGCCCTAGGTATTTTGGGGACACAGAACTGAGTCAGATTCATTCAGCCTTCAAGGCAGGCTCACATTTACTATTGATGTGACATCATGCCCTCAAGAGAGCTACATGAAGCACTTCATGGAAGCCCACAACTGATGATGGCAGCGGTTATTTCTATCCCTGGGGGGCTCAGATCCTTGGCAGCCTGGTGCCTATGACCTGACAGTGCACTTCTAACAAGAGAGAGTGATAAATGAGGCCTTTCACCCACTTCTTTATTCATCTCTTCATTAATTTAACATATATCAAGTTTCTTCTCCATGCCAGGCATTTGCTAAATCCTGAGCGTAAGGCAGTGAACAAGCAAAACAGAGTCCTTGCCTTCATGGAGGTCATAGTTGAGACGTTGGATAGTAAACGAGAAATTGTTTCTTTTGAATGTGGCAAGAGTTTTCATAGGGGATACATAGGGAGCTATGGAAGCATCTAGAAAGGGCCCCAACTGCAACCTAGGCTGGACGTAGCGGCTGGTCCTCCCTGGGAATCCCCAGGGAACTGTGGAGGTTTGTATCTGAATCCTAGATTGTACTGGGATGATGCACAGACAGATGAGTGAACATATGTTTGGTGGGTTTTTTTCTGGTGTTGCCTTAGGTTGGTTTTCATGGTTGTAGGTGTGGTGTTTGCTATTGTTATGTTTTGCGTTGTTGCATCTGACGCATGACAGTGGCTGTGAGAACTTAGGGGTCTCCTTTGATGTGGTTGGATGGCCAAGTTGAGGGCTGGGGTTCATCAGACGCACTCTTTAAAGTCTCTGGTTCTCAACCTTGGTTGTCCCTTGGAGTCACTTGGGAGATATAAAAAATACTAGTACCTGGGTACTACCCCAGAGTTTTGGACCTCCAAGTCCATGGTAAACAACCTCTCCTACATCTTGATCTTTCATGTGGCATTTTTCTTCCACTGCTAAGACTCAGAGTAAACCTTTTCTCTCTGAGCTTACTGTTCTCCCACTTAAGACATTGCTGCTTATTCTCCCAAGCCGCCAATATCTCAGGGCCCATCGAATGAAAATCTCAGAGTTAAGGCTTTTTTCCTTCTTGATTTATCAGCCTTCTTCATTACTGGCATCTTTCAGCTTCTTGGTAAATCTTCAAAATGTGTAGACTTGAACCCTAAGTCTTCATTCATTCATTCACTCATTCATTTATTCAAATGATAGTAACTAATATTGATTGAGTGCTTATATTGTGCCTAGTACTTACTCTTGGAGATGCTTGGCACACACTGGTGGAAAACACTGGCAGCCTTACCTATCCTGGTAACTATCTAATATTCCTTCAAGGGGAGGACAAAATGTCCCCTCCCTGGACACATGCAAAATGCAGTGGACTCATCTAAAGAGGCAGCAGGTGGAAGAGAGATTAGACCAACCATATGGAGCTCCAAAGGGCAGGCACATATGAATTGGTTCAAGTTACAAAAAAAGATTTTGGCTCATCATTCTCATTGTGGATAAAATAGTTGTCGTGACTAATGAGGGCTTGGTGCTAGCTCTCTGTCAGGCACTTGTGCAGAGGGCCCAACAAACATCGTCCTTTTCACTCCTCAGAAGTAAAAAGGTTTCCTAGTGAACTAGGAAACCCTCATGTGCCTCCTTTCTCTCTGTCACAGATAGATGATGCCTAGAGAGTTATCTGAGACTCAGAGAAAGAGATTCGCTGCCTTGTATAAGTGACTAAAAGTCACAATAACAGCCATTATCATCATTTTTCTGTTGGGTGATATCACCTCCTGGAAAATGTACATCTGTAGAGTCATCAAACTTTTCAAACTACTTTGCATTTCTGTGAGCTCACTAGCAACCACCCTGATATTAGCTAATTATGAACTTCCGTGAGCTTTTAGGCTCATGCACATCTTGGAATTTACAAAGAGATGTCCAGTTGCATTAAGCCTTCAGAGACAAGGATGTGCTGTCATCCTCCTCAGATACAATAGACTGCAAGAAGAGTATTTGCATCTGTGTAGCCCACTGTAAAACTGGAATCATAATTTAGAACTTCTTTTCAGAAATTACGTTATGAAAGAGTAGATGAGCCAAGAAATACCATGACCAGGAAAGGTAACAAGTAGTTTCTGATTTGTCAACCTTAAGGCATGATGTAGATTTATGGTATTATAATTGTAGGCTGTAAAATGCAGGTAACATGCAGAAGACCTTTGAATTAAGCATGGGACCACCAAGAAAGAGAAGCTTCCGCATTTCACTGTCACCAGAACAAACTATGGGGCAGGGTGGGTAGAAGCTGCTTCAGAAAGGTTCCCAACCACCAGTTTTAGGATGTTGGCTCTTCTGTGTTGTGTTGAGCAATGAGATGTTCTGACAGTTAGTACTATTGAAACAGCCAGGAATAACTAAGCAGGTGTGTGTGTGTGTGTGTGTGCGTGTGTGTGCCTGTGTGTGTGCGTGTGTGTTTATTACGACACACACTCCAAATAAACTATATCGATAATGTCAAAAGTAGAATGTGTGTTTAAAGGATTTGTGATGTAAATAAACAAGGTTTTACTCTCCCGATCACATCAATTCTAACACGGTCTTGCAAAAGATTCTTGGAGAAAATGCAGGGATTCCATAACTACTGGTAGAGAGTTTTACGTTATTTTATTAATGTGACATTTATATTGCATTGCATATTTTTAAACTTCATGGCTATTGTTATTGGACATTGACAGCCTCTTGTAAAAGACCTTAGAGAACAGGGCTTTTCCCCCTGAGGAGCCCAGTGAGGTAGCTCTCACTGCCAAGGCTGGCTGGTCCTATCTGAAATGGGAAATGCCTGCATGTTCACAACAGTGGGTCCAGGCCACATGTAGAGACTCATTCGCACTCTTCCTTCAGAAGCATCCAGTACTTTACCTACGCTGCAAGAACAAATGCAAAGACCTTATTGTCTCTGATATAAACCGAGCAACATAATGATTTCAATAAAACAAGTAATTATTTCCTATTGATTTTGAAGGAGAGCAGAAACCATTCCTTATAGGACAGAGATGATTTTTATTAGGCTTAGCTATGATTTTCGTCATGCTTAATTATAAATTGCCAACTGAGCGGACACAATTCGAAAGTTTCCACATGACTATTTACTGATGTTTTTCTGTAGATTTCTTTATGGATTTAAAATATATCTCATTTTCCAATGGAAAAAAACAATAGATGCAGAAAGAAAGAGTGCGTCACATTTCTAAAGTAACATGGTAGCCAAGTGTGAAGTCAGACTGGGGTGAAATTGGACTCTGTGGGAAGACTCAGTCTACTTTTCCTAAGAGATCAGGAGCCTGAGTTGTCCAGGAGCACTGGGACTAGCACTTGTCTCATTGCTTTCCATCCTCCACGCTTCCCTCTCAACGCCTTCTTTCCCGAAACTCATGCTTAGATAGACTTCCATCTCTTACTTTTACATTAGGTCAACCCAGCCCAATATCACACAACTGGAAACCAACACTTGCCTGGTAGGGTGAGGCCAGGAAATCATTTGGCCCACTCCTTGCAGTCATTAGGAGATTCAGATTTAGATGTCAGCTTTTTTTAAAAAAAATAAATCTATAATCAGCTTGCAGATATCACACACATCGCATTTACTTCTGTCAAAATGTTCGTTAAACATAAACATTTAAAATACGTCATAAATTGGTCTTTTCTTGGTTTTTGTAATTTATTGAGAGCTTCCAAAAATGGAAGTAGTCCAGGCCTCCGGGGATATCTGAGAGTCTCTGCTGATGACCAATGTAAATGAGTCCCGGGCCCAGCCCCTGTGCACCAAAAGCATCCCCACCCTCTGTGCTTTTCATCTGCCCTTGTTCTTGACTCCTTATTTGGCTTTTGTATCATCTTGGCTCTGAATCTTCACTTGATGTCTTCCTTCCAGGCTCACCTTCTGTCCACAGACTGGACAAGGGGTCATGCTTTCTGCTTTCGCCTCTTAGTGTCCCTCAAGTCATAGACTAAACTTATGTTTAGATCTTTTTCTCCCCCCACCCACATAGTCCCCATCCCCCCCAGAAGTCTCTGCAGGGTTCTTGAAGTCTTCTCCTCCACCTACATCAGACATAGCTGGACATTCTTCTTTCCAACTTAGTAACCAAATTTGCCCATTGCCATGGCAACACAGATGCATGGTTATTGCAGCAATCACTTCACCTGGGAAACACAGTGGGGCCTCAGATCACCCTCCACACCAAGGTTCCACCTGCCATCATCTCCATGAAGTCTTCTGGAACATTTTTGCTCCTGCCCACAGGAAATTTGAGAAAAACAACAGCAATATAACTTCTGAACTCTGTGGTGTAGTTATGAACCCACTTGGTATCTTAGCTCTTGAAATGTGATGAGTAGCTAGAAATATGTCATGTTCTACTGAAGAAATACATTCATTTTCTATTGATGTATAACAAATTACTGTTACTGAGCAAAAGGGGTTCATTGCCCTATGCATTAGGAGCCATAGTGTTGACTATGACACTGGGTGTTCAGAAAAGAAAGGCTTTTATTGCAAGTTCACTAACAGGAAGACAGGAGTCCTGCTCAAACCCATCTTCCTGTGCTGGCTTCAGGCAGTAACCTGATTAGAAATGGTTTAGGGGGTGGATTCCAGGATTAGTAGGTAATTCGTGGAAGGAAAGGAGGCCTGGAAAGTCCTCAGGCACTTGCAGTTATCTCTTCATGCTACCTCCCAGAGCCCATGTGCAAATCCGTGGGAGTTAGCATGAAACATGCTGTGGAAATGTGGTATGTGACATCAGCAAGCTTGTCCTCCCAGCTACTTGGGAGGCTGAGGCAGGAGAGTTGCATTAACCCTGGAGGCAGAGGTTGCGGTGAGCAGAGATCATGCCATTGCACTCCAGCCTGGGCGACAGAGCGAGACTCCATCTCAAGGAAGAAAAGCTTCCCGCCTTTTCCTATCACCCTCTCAACTTACATGTTATTTGTATCTGATATTCTTGATATATCTCGTTTTTGTGGTTGACTTTTCACCTCATTAGACAGCATTATTACTGGTTTATGCAACTTGCAAGAGGGCAGAAGTCTGAAGCCATACAACCGCTTAGAGACTTTCCAACTTTTTTTCTTTTCTTTCTGCTTTGCTCAGCCCCAGCGCCGCCTCATCTGGAGTGCTCTGGTAGTCTTCGGTCCTCGGTAGTGCAGGTGGGGATTGGTTGAGGCCTGGTTTCCCCTTACCCTGAGGGGTTCCGGTCCCTCCATCTTTGGTGATCCCTAGCCTTGGCTTCTTCCCTTCCCTGCACAGCTCAGGAGCCAGATCCCACCTTTGCTGCTGCGGCAGATGCATTCAGGACACACGCAGCTTTGGTGCTCCAACGGTGCTCATCTCTCAGCTACAGGCCTCCAGCCAAACATTAATTAGCCTGGGGGTTCTTGTCTTTTAAACTCTTGCAATTAATACATACTTTAAGATATTGATGTTTGTTTATGATATAAACTTATATACAGTTGCTTTTAGAAGATGGATTAATCCAAATCATTCACCATTATTGAATCTGAAACCTCAACAAATACTACATTTGGTTTCAAAATGCTCAGTTGGACTTAAAGGGCACCTGAATCTGAGGGTGAGAACCTTTGCTGTAAATCTACTTTAAAGACACTGGGGTCGATGGTCTTTAGTTTCAGGATCCAAGACAAGGCAATAAGGACTGCTTAGATGTCTCTTGATAATAAAAATAGTAATTTAATAATAATTAATAGATTGAGCATGTACATATACCAAACAATGGCGTTAAGTCTTTTATATGAATTTATTTACTAGAGCAATACCCATCATATATTATATATTTAATAAGTATTAGCATAGTCATTTTTACACTCACTTCTCAGTTGGAAATGTTTTCATTTCTCCTTCTGGCCTCCAGTGGCATAGAGCTGCTGTTTGAGCTCCTATTCTTCCAGAACTTGCTAGAGTTCTTTATTAGGTTACCTCTGTCAATAAAATACACTGCAAAGCTATAGAGGAGGTGCTTAATATGTTACCGCTCAAATTAGAAGTTTTAATTTTCACAGGGTCTTTGACATCTTCGTGTCTGAAGTGTGACTGAGTGTGTCATTAGCCCACAGGATGTCTTACCCTTTATGATGCTTCCCCAAAGAGGGAACACTCCTGCCCCTGCTGTCACTCTTCTCTCTTCTCCCTGGGTGGACCAAATCTAATGCATCACTGGATTCAAATGCAGAGTGTCTCACTTCCATGTCTGGCATAAATGCTTGCTGGCATCTTAAAATTTAATTTTAACAGGTACAAGCAAGAGCATTAAGAAAACACATCCTTGACTTCAATTCTGTTTGTTTAAGCTAAATCTCAATGTCACTTTAACAGACTTGGACTCTAAATAGTTTAAGTTCTGGTGCCAAGAACCAATTATCTACAGCGAGCAAAATCCAAGTGATTTTATGCAGAATGAATCATGCAGGGAGCTTCTGAATCTCAGCAGGCAAATTGGCTCAGAGAAGATGTAATACTGTTGCTTGATTAGAGATGAAGCCACCAGCTTAAGGTGTCTGTTTTTAGGGAATGATGGAGATACAAATTCAATACTATTTATGCGAAATTTTCCAAATTTCATCTTGATGTAGGGGAAAGGTTTAAGGGCCTTTCGTATGGCTCTTAAACTATGTACCTCACTGCATTGTCTAAGACTAAAGACTCAAAATTATATTCATAAACAAACTAGATATTTCTTCTGAATTTATAACTCCAGCAGTCCAGTAAGTTAGGGGTCCAGTAAGTTAGGGGTCTTCCCTGGTCCTTTGTTTTCAGTAACTTTCTGGATTATGTATAATAAAACTCTACATAATGGGGTTTTAAAACTTATTATAATCATAAAGTTGTTGTTTAGAAGCTGATGAAATCTATAATCTATCTCCTAGGAAATTCCTTCTCATAGCATTGCATAAATTTACACATTCGTGTACAATTTTTCATAGACTCTTAGGAGGTTTCCAGCTTTCGGTGAAGCTCTGTTGGACTTAAAAGGTACCTCAATCTAAGGGTAAGAACCTTCGCCATAAATCTACTCTAGAGACCCTAAGATTGTTTGCCTGTAGTTCCAGGACCTAGGACAGTCAACTGTAATAGGTTTCAAAAATAGGTATTTAACTGAGATAGGTAGTATAAACCACTGATGATAATCACTGAATTAAACCAACCGCACTGGAAGTTGATGTAGCCAGCGGGTTCTCTGCTTCATCTATTCCACGATACATCATCAGGGGACTTGGCAGAAGACACTGCAATGCATCTTCCTCTTTGCCCTACTCAACTCTCCAGACCAGCTGCTTCTTATCTGCATATGTGCTGCCTTCTCTCGTTTTGCTTTTCTTGGTTTTCGTACTATGCTTACTTCATAATGGGTCTGTAGTTGAAACCTAGCTGACAAAACCAGCCAACTAGGATGTGGCACTTTCAGAGCCTATTTAAATGGCAAACTAGAGCTAGATAGAGAATGGAAACACTGGTGTCAGCATATTCCTTAAGCATACTCAAGATTACCATTTACAGCTCAGTATGCTAGCATCTAGACTTAATCAATATATAACTATAATAGAATACATATTTGTATTATATTTGTATACAAATACAAATATAATACATATTTAATTATCTTGGTCAATTTGTTAGCTCTATATTTGCTTATCTTTCTATTGCTTCAGTCTTATCAATAAACAATTCAAATCACGGATTTTCTAAAAAGAATTATTTCTGGTTCCCGAAATCAGTGTCGTGTGACTCAGGTTGTCTACTCAAGAAAAGAACTTTGACATAGAAGATACAACCCTCTGTGTTTCAGTCCTTTGGAATGGCTCTTAAACATGGATACATCCAGTTTCCATGCAGAGCTCTACAACTTGGAGGTGTTGCTGGTTGTAATTCTACCATGGCTTCATGGATTGTTTTCTACTAAAGTTTTGCTAAGAAACGAAAGGTCGGCACTGGAATTCTCCACACTAACATGGCTGCTCTGGTTGCAGGCAAATCTGGTCTTTTATATGGAAAAGCCTCATAGGGTTTGCTGACACAACACCTAAGACTTGGTTGCAGGTTATCTAACTGAACATGAAACTCTCGTAACCTAAATCGAACATATTCACACTGAGAACAAAAGGCACTTTTTTTTTCTATTTCTCTTTAAGCTGATTTAGTAGAAGATTGGACAGGCTAACAGGCCTTTGCCATTATTTTAAAGTTGCAACATTCCGCTGGGCTTGGTGGCTCATGCCTGTAATCCCGGCACTTTGGGAGGCAGAGGTGGGTGGATCACAAGCTCAGGAGTTCAAGACCAGCCCGGCCAAGACGGTGAAACCCCGTCTCTACTAAAAATAGAAAAAAAATTAGCTAGGTGTGGCGGCAGGCGCCTGTAATCCTTGCTAGTCAGGAGGCTGAGGCAGGAGAATCACTTGAACCCAGGTAGCAGAGGTTGCAGTGAGCCAAGATCGCGCCACTGCACTCCAGCCTGGGTGACAGAATGAGACTGTCAAAAAAAAAAAGCTGCAACATTCCATTATCCATTATCCATTATCCATTATCCATATAAGTGTTCATATAAGTGAAATGCCCCACGCTCCACTGTTGCCAGTATTTCCAAAGGAGGTTGTTGACCAGGATTCAGAAGAGTGATGAAAATAATTGAAAAATGCTGTCCAACTAATAAATTGGTCTCCAAAGTTGTCTGAAGAAGGAAACCTCTAAATACACACACGAAAACCTAGAAAGCAAGGTAGATACCATATTATCTTTAATTATCTGTACCTTTCATTTGGCCCTAATGGAGCAAATTTTTTTTCTCATGTTGTTAATATTTAATGATTTGAGGTTTTCTTTATGTGGTTCTGGCTGAAGGATCTAAACTAGTATCTAGTTAAATTGAGTTTTCTCCAGTCATGAAGATAAATGTCTTAATCAAATGTGTGCTTTGAAGTTAACTAGATCTGGGTTTCATTTCCAGTCTGTTCTTTACAAGCTTCGTGGCATAGGGCAAATTGCTTAACACTTGAGCCTCAATGTCCTCATCTGTGAAAATTCACACTTCTGTGAAGACTATGTGAGATAATGCATACAGGGCCCAAGGCATAGTCTCTGGCACATAAAGTATTCAGTAATGGGTATCACCATAGAAGGATTTGAATCTTTTGGCCAAATTGTAGATGAGATCAGCAGATGGGTCTGGGTTGCGAAAATCTTTGAGTTTGGCACTCAGAGATTATGGGAACTCTTCTAATGCCCGAGTATATGCTATTTGAACCCAAGAAAGACTAAAACTTTGTGCAACTTAATCTACATTTACATCTGAGACATAAATAATGGAACAGGGAAAAGTTCTTCATTATGGGACATTAAGTCTTTACTGTGCCATTGTTTTCCATTTGTGCCATTTAGTGATGAGTAAAGAAACAGAATTCTGGCCGGGCGCCATGGCTCATGCCTGTAATCCCAGCATTTTGGGAAGCTGAGTCAGGTAGATCACGAGGTCCGGAGATTGAGACAATCCTGGCTAACATGGTGAAACCCCTTCTCTGCTAAAAATACAAATTTAGCCAGGCAAGGTGGCACGCACTTGTAGTCCCAGCTACTCGGGAGGCTGAGGCAGGAGAATCGCTTGAATCCACGAGGCAGACATTGCAGTGACCCAAGATTGCGCCACTGCACTGCAGCTTGGGTGACAACAGAGTGAGACTCCGTCTCATCAAAAAAAAAAAAAAAAAAATTCCTTGACTCTTTCCTCTTTCCCAATACCTCAGGGAGAGTTTTAGCAGCAAGTAAATTGAACCCAAAGGAATGATTATTCTCATTGCCAATTAATATCTTTTGAGCACGCTTTGGTTTGATTTACACATAAAAAGTGAACTGGAGTCATCATTAAGAGAATTCTAATCAAAGATTTTTTTTAGCTCAATAAGATAGTATTTTTGTGCCTGTGATTAATCTAATGTTGAATGATAAAATGTGAGAGACTCACACACTTCTCCTAATTTAATCCATTTCTTTGCAACACTATTTTTGTTACTTTGAAAATCCTGACTTGATTCTATAAAAGCATTAAAGATTCATTAATGAATGTTTACATAATTACACACACACACACACACACACACACGCACACAGGCTATTATGATAGGAAAGAACAATTAGCAAACTTATTTAGGGTCCTGTTTATACAGGTGATATAGAGGCAAATCGTTTTGTGTTTTTTTACTGAAAGTAAATGATCATGTATTTGGACTTTCCCCAATCTTGTTTTTACACCTCAATACTAATTAACTTTTTTTTTTTTTTGAGAGGGAATCTCACTCTGTCAGGCTGGAGTACGGTAGCACGATCTCGGCTAACTGCAACCTCTGTCTCCCAGGTTTAAGTAATTCTCCTGCCTCAGCCTACCAAGTAGCTGTGACTACAGGCATGCACCACCATGCCTGGCTAATTTTTATATTTTTAGGAGATACAGGGTTTCACCATGTTGGCCAGGCTGGTCTTGAACTCCTGACCTCAGGTGATCCACCTGTCTCAGCCTCCCAAAGTGCTGGGATTATAGGTGTGAGCCACTGCACCCAGCCAAATTAACACTTTAGATATTGACACTGGCAATCAAAAAAGTGAATGTGCTTGCTTGTGGGATAAAACACATTCTTGATGGTAGAAACATGCCATCTTTTTTTAAAGGCACATACAAATTAGAAACAAGAGGCTTGTTTGGCTATATTAAAGATACAGAAAGAGATTCCCCTACCCTCTTTTTTAAAAGAGTTTTGCCTTAGATGTACATCTGTACATATACATATTAGCTATATGTAAATATTCACACGTGTATGCACACATGTGCACATACATACAGGCACATGTGTGCACATGCACACATGCATATGTATGTGTGTGCATACACATGCACATGTACACATGTGTATGTGTGTGTGCATGTGTACATGCATGTTTGCGCATGTGCACATGCATATGAGCGCATGTGCACATACGTGCATGCACACGTGCACACATATATAGGTGTACATATGGGCACACACATGTGTGTGCATGCATGTGTATATATGTGTATGTGCATATGTGTAGGTACATATACCCACACATGTATTATGTGCACACATGTGTACATATGCACACACGTATATCTATCATGTGCATAGACATGCACACATACACATGTATGTGTGTGCATGTGCGCATGTGTGCATGCATGTGTATATATGTATGTGTGCATGTGTATGGGTATGTATATGTGCACATGTATGTATATGAACGCACGTGTACATGTATATATGTACACACATTTTTACATGTACATATGTAAAACTACATGTGTATACTTATACATGTGTGCCTGTGTATGTGTATAGTACATACAATTACATACATTTTTACATTTACATATTTTTATGTAAAATACATATTGTCTGTAAAAATACACATGTGTATATGAACACGTGTACATATGTATATGTACATACACTTTTCACATATACATAGCATACATATTACATACACATGTTATTACCTATACACATATTTTACATATACATATTACATGTACATATTACATATACACATTTTTACATACATACACATATTGTGTATGTTAAAATACACATGTGTATATGCATATATGTATAGGCACATATGTATTTTGCATATACGTATGTATATGTATACACACATTTAAAAAATTTTTAAATGTATTTTTAGAAACCAATATGTGTGTAGGTACACACATTTCATAAACACATATGTTTATACACATATATGAACTGTTTTTTGAAGGCTACCTAGGCTTTGTCAGCTTTCTGACTCAGGAATGTCTTTCTCAATGACCTGGAAGCCATCTCTTTGGAAGGCGAACATCACTGCAACTAACACCCCATCTCCCACTTTCTGTGGAGAAGAGGAGATAAACCTTACTGAGCTCTTTGCTTGCTGCAGTTTGCAGACCAATCCTCTGTCATAAAGACATGAGAAGGTTGCTTTTTCCTCTGGATAAAGCCAATTATCTAACACAGTCACCCCAACTAGCAGGTAAATTTAGGATGAACTGTGTGTGACAAATGATGCTGTCAGTAACTTAAGAAATAGTCATTGTTTCCCCTGAAAACATGTATGTCATGCGTTATGTTTGCTTGGCTATGTGAAAGGGTGAGCTTTATTTCTGCTATTGTGGATCTCTTAGTGGATTGTCTGTGATGAGTATCACATTCTAGTTCAATGCTTATTCAGTCATAGGAGTGTTCTCTTTCTCCACCACTTTTGCCAGGAAAATTTCAGGATTGGAAGAAAATATTAGTTTCAATTCTATTTCTCCAACAATTTAACACGTGTTTGTTAGGTGCCTACTAATTCTTGGGTACTCTTTAAGACATGGGGAATTGGTCAGTAACCAAAATAGACAAAATCCTGCCATTATGAAACTTACATTCTAATGATATCTTTTCCAGAAATTGGCTATTTTTTATTAAATAATGTTATTTCCTAGCATATCTATCAGAAGAGGTGAGTTTGCTTTTTGTTTTCTTTGTAAAAATAATTGAAATTTGTCACCTGCTCTCATGTTTTTGATATGTGAGCTGAACTGTCGAGGAACTTGAATGCAGTGTAATGGACACTGCCACTGTCGTGGGATACAGTAATAGCTTTATGTGGCTTCTAGTGACCTAGAATGATGAAAATCGAATAGTTCAAAATTTTCAGGCCGGGCGTGGTGGCTCATGCCTGTAATCCCAGCACTTTGGGAGGCTGAGGTGGGTGGATCACTTGAGGTCAGTAGTTTGAGACCAGCCTGGCCAATATGGTGAAGCCCCGTCTCTACTAAAAATACAAAAAAAAAAAAAAATTAGCTAGGCATGGCGATGTGTGTCTGTAGTTTCAGCACTAGGGAGGGTGGGGCAAGAGAGTCTCTTGAAAATGGGAGGCGGAGGTTGCAGTGAGCCGAGATCATGCCACTGCACTCCAGCCTGGGCCTCACAGTAAGACTCCATCTCAAAAATAAAATAAAAAATTCATTACTATTTAGCAACCCATAGTTTATAGAGCTCAGGTTTTTTCTTTTTAAAAAGTTTTTGTAGTTCTGAGAAATTGAAAACCTAGGGTGCACTCTGAAGATGTCCAAATTTGAAAGCAATGGAGAAAAAACTGTGAACTTTTAAATAATTTAAGGCCACATACAGAACAGGTACCAAAAGAGCAGCATAATTTATAAGAACTCATCTTATAAATCAATGTTTTAAAAATATATATATTCTGTGAAAATAAAACAAAAGATTTCCAAAAACATCAGTAATTTAGAAAATATCTGTCTCATACAGTCATTCCATAATACCCACTGTCACTCTTAGCAATTCATTAAGAATTTGTTTCAATTTAAATACTTACCTCTTTGGAAATTTCTTATCTTGTGCAATGTGAAAATGTACAACATCATTGTACATTTCTTGACATTTTTCTTCTAAAGTGTTCTCAAGTTCTTGGAAAGTGTTTTCATGTTTACCCCAGAAATGTTCACATGATCTTAATATGAAAAATAGAAAATAAATCTTAAGAGTTGTACAATGGAAGACCATTTCATGAATTCTGCTCTAAATTCTAATTTTGAGAATTAACTTGTGCTACTTTTAGAAGATTCTCTTGCAGTCTTTCTTGAATCACTGCCAATATACTGGCCTGTAAATAAATTATATATTTACATTTTTACCTGAAATGTATCCACATAAAAATGTACCCATCTTTTCCATTTACTTTCTGAAAAATGAAGACCAAATTTTACTTGATTTACTCCCACATCAAATGAGAATGAGCTTAACATCCCAAGAAAATCAGGAAGACAACCTCTTTGGAAGGTTGGACAGTATGAAAGGATTATCAATAAACAGCAATTATAATGGGTAATAATGATAAACATCTCACATTTAGCATTGTTTTCCACCTGTAGCATTACTATGAAGTAGATACTATTACTATTATTTTCTTCTACAGACAGAAAAACAAGTCAGGGCAGGTATGGACAGAAATGGGAGCTAAATCTGAGCAACCTGTCCCCAAAACCTGGACTCAGTGTAGAACGTATGTGTGTATGTGCACTTACCTTATTTCAACTGACTCTTTTATAAAGCAAAAAGAAAACATTCACAGAGTTGAAGAACCATACTTATCATTAGCTATAAAGACAATACGAACCACCGGGCAAAAGAAAAGTCATAAATGATGCTAATGAGGGCATAAGAAAGGGATGAATATACAGGCAGGATAAATAAGTCATAAAAGAGTCTACAGGGCTTTTGATATCCTCACAGTCGCCACTGAATAATCATGCCAGGCCGATTACTGGAAAGAAGTACTCTGTAGGCTTGACTTCCTTCACGTCTAAGCCCATCCTCCATCACAGACTGATGCTTGGTCTTTCAGGAAAATCTCATGGAGCTGTTCTTATCCTGGATACAATGCAAGTACTTCTTCTTCTTCCTCCTCCTCCTGTAAGGTTCTCTTTTTTTTTTTTTTTTTTGGAGATGGAGCCTTGCTCTGTCACCAGGCTGGAGTGCAGTGGCACGATCTCGGCTCACCGAGATTCTCTTAATGTTGGTGACGCACTCTGGAGACACCATAGGGGCCATCTTGTTCGGTTCTTCAGTCTGTTTCCATTTAATGCACCACAGAATGTGTTATATATGTCAAATTAAGACTTCCTGCCACGGGCAGTGACTCACATCTCAGCACTTTGGGAAGCCGTGGCAGGATGATCACCTGAGGGCGAGAGTTCAATATCAGCCTGACCAACATGGAGAAACCCTGTCTCTACTAAAAATGCAAAATTAACTAGGCATGGTGGCACATGCCTGTAATCCCAGCTACTCAGGAGACTGAGGCAGAAGAATCGCTTGAACCCAGGAAGTGGAGGTTGTGGTGAGCCGAGATCACACCATTGCACTCCAGCCTGGGCAACAAGAGGGAAACTCCATCTCAAAAAAAAAAAAAATTAATGCTTTCTTTGCTTTATTCCCACACAGGGTGAATTATCAGCTGTTTTGCACTTACCAAATATTAGAAGTATCAGAGTTTCTACATTCATGAACATTCTGAACATAAACAAAAACTTCGTTATCATCATATTAAAACATTGCTTAATTTATTACAGTCATGGTTCCTATATTCATCTGTGTTTTCATGAGCACATCGCACGCTTTGTTTTAAGCATCTGTGTTCAGAAGCTTAGAACTAAATTGAATTAGCCTGATACAGGAGACCTTATGGAAATCTATTACAAGAGTGACTTTTTTGTAGTTGTAGCCAAAAAGATTCCTGTTATAAGTCACCTCTGCGACTTTACTTTTGGTTTACTCGTTTATCATACTCTATATACTACATTCCCAGGCTCTAAATAACAAAAATATTTTGAGACAGGGTCTCTCTCGAATCTCCCAGGCTGGAGTGCAGAGTTGTGATCATAGCTCACTGCAGGCTCCACCCCCAACTTGACCTCAGCCTCCTGAGTCGCTGTGACCACCACCATGCTGGGCCAATTTTTTTTTTTTTCTTTTGTCTTTTCAGAGCAGGAGTGAGCATTTATTAGAAAAGCTTTAAACAGTAAGGAAAGGAAAGAAAGGGAAGGAAAGAAGGAAAGAACAACTTGGAAGAGGGACAAGTGGGTGACTTGAGAAACAAGCACACCTGGGCTAACTTTTTAAAAACAATTTTGGTAGAGACGGGGTCTCAATTTAGTCAAATTTTTAACACTGAGGAATCTCTGTGGATTTCTGAATTCAATTTTTTCCTTTAATATTAATGTTTAGATCTGGAAGTCATCTAAGACTATTCTATCTCATCAGTGGGCTACACATTTCTTGGCTAGTCTTGTAGTGGTTGCGGGAGTGGGCTACACAAAATTAAAAAAAAAATAGATAGTGGGCTGGGCACAGTGGCTCATGCCTGTAATCCCAGCACTTTGGGAGGCTGAGGCAGGTGGATTACCTGAGGTTAGGAGTTCAAGACTAGCCTGGCCAACATGGTGAAACCCCATCTCTACTAAAAATATGAAAAATTGGCCAGGTATGGTGGCACACACTTTTAATCCCAGCTACTTGGGAGGCTGAGGCTTGAACCTGGGAGGTGGAGGTTGCAGTGAGGCAAGATCATACCATTGCACTCCAGCCTGGTGACAGAGGGAGACTCTGTCTCAAAAAAAAAAAAAATTGGTAGTGATGCTTGAGTCTTTCACATGGTGTATGGATGTCTGTGTGACAAAGAGCCAGGAAAAGGTTCAGGATGCAGCAGCATCTGTAATCAGGGATAATTTGGAAATAACCCACATATCAATGCCATCAGGATTTGCACCACATACTTGAATCATATATTGCAGTGGGAAACAGCTAGGTTCCCAACAGAAAATTTTGCAGTCTTAGGAAGAAAAGGAAGGAGGCAGAAAATGAAGTACATTCAGAAATCAGCTTCACTTCATGTGAAAAGAAAAAAACAATGAGATGAACAGAAAGAATAGAATAATTAAAGAGAGAGCAAGAGGAATTTATGTCTGTGAATGCTAGGTTTTAGGTCCCAAATGACTATTGCACATATTTAATGCTGTGCAAGAAAGGGAAAGAGAGATCTCATAGCTTCCACAGCAGCAGTGTGACCCCCTAGGAGGGCTCCAAATTTCTTACATCCAATTTCCTGTCCCTTCCTTGCTGGAGCCTCAGGATTAGAGGCATCCTTTCTGCTTGACTACTGTAAGCCCACAGGGCCCTTCCTGCTATCCTGGTTCTAAGTCTTTGCAGAAGAGATTTACAGGGTTGCTGTTGTGTTGCAAATGCAGCCACAGGGGACCTTCACAAACTCTCCTTGCAAATAGGTCCAACAAGCATGCTCCAATAACATATTCATGTAATCTGACAATTACATTTGACAGAGCACACTTCCATTTGCATATTGTTACTGCCTTCCCAGCATAATAGACAATCCTGTGAGATTTATGCTTTAAAGAGGTTCTGTGTTGATGTGTCTCCAGGATTTGTTTCAAGATTTAGAGCTCCTTTTAGCAGTTCTTATAGTGGTGGCTTTGTAATGGTAAATTCTCTCAGTCTTTGTTTGTCTGAAAGTGACTGCCTCTTTCCTTCACATATGATGCTTAGTTTTGCTGCATACAAAATTCTTGGCTGATAATTGTTTTGTTTGAGGAGGCTAAAGATAGGGTCCCAATTCCTTCTAGCTTATAGGGTTTCCGCTAAGAAATCTGCTGTTAATCTAATAGGTTTTCCTTTATAGGTTACCTGGTACTTCTGTTTCACAGCTCTTAAGTTTCTTTCCTTCGTGTTAATTTTGGATAACCTGACAACAACATATCTAGGCAAAGATCTTTTTGCGATGAATTTTCCAGGTGTTCTTTGTGCTTCTTATATTTGGATGTCTAGGTCTCTAGCAAGACCAGGGAAGTTTACCTCAATTATTCCCCCAAATATGTTTTCCAAGCTTTTAGAATTCTCTTCTTCCTCAGGAATATTGATTATTCCTACGTTTGGTTGTTTAACATAACCCTAAACGTCTTAGAGGCCTTTTTTCATATTTTTATATTCTTTTTTCTTTGCCTTTGTTGAATTGGGCTAATTCAAAGACCTTTGAGCTCTGAATTTCTTTCTTCTACTTGTTCAATTCTATTGCTGAGACTTTCCAGAGCATTTCATATTTCTAGATGTGTCTGACGTTTCCTGAATTTTTTATTGTTTTTTCTTTAAGCTATTTATTTCATTGACTATTTCTCCCTTCACTTCTTGTATCATTTTTTTGGATTTCCTTGTATTGGGCTTTGCCTGTCTCTGGTCCCTCCCTGATTAGCTTAATAACTAACCTGCTGAATTCTTTTTAGGTATATCAGGGATTTCTTCTTGGTTTTGAGCTATTGGTGGTGAACTAGTGTGATTTTGGAGGGGGTGCTGAAGAACCTTGTTTTGTCATATTATCAGGGTTGGTTTTCTGGTTCCTTCTCATTTGGGTAAGCTCTGTCAGAGGGAAGGTCTAGGGTTGAAGGCTGTTGTTCAGGTTCTTTTGTCCCACAGGCTGTTCCCTAGATGTAGTGCTCTCCCCCTTTTCTTAGGGATGTGGCATCCTGTGAGCTGAACTGCAGTGATTATTGTCTCTCTTCTGGGTCTAGCCGCCCAGCAAGTCTACCCGGCTGCAGGCTGGCACTGGGGGTTGTCTGCACAGAGTTCCTGTGATGTGAACCATCTATGGGTCTCTCCGCTGTGGATACCAGTGCCTGTTCTGGTGGAGGTGGCAGGTTGGGGTGCAATGGACTTCTTGAATATTCTTAGCTCTGGTGGTTGAATGCTGTTTTTGTGCTGGTTGGCCTCCTGCCAGGAAGTGGTGCTTTCTGGAAAACATCAACTGTAGTAGTGTGGAGAGGGACCAGCAGTTGGTGGGGTCCTAGAACTCAAGATTATATGCCTTTTATTTTTAGCTACCAGGGTGGATAGGGAAGGACCATCAGATGGGGGCAGGGTTCGGCTGTCTGAGCTCAGACTCTCCTTGGGCAGATTCTGCTGCGGCTGCTGTGAGGGATGAGGGTGAGATTCGAAGGTCACTAGAGTCGTGTACCTAGGAGGATTATGGCTGCCTCTGCTGAGTCATGCAGGTTGTCAGGGAAGTGGGGAAAGCTGGCAGTCACAGGCCTCACCCAACTTCCATGCAAACCGAACACCTGGTCTCACTCCCTCCATGGCACCCACAACGGCCCTGAGTCTATTTGCAGGTGAAGGGCAAGACGGGCTTGAAAACTTGCTCCAGGATACCTGCTTCCCAGTTGCAAAAGAAATGGGCTTGGTTCTTCCCCTGCTTGTGGAGTCTGCACACTGGATTTGCATCTCTCCCCAAGATCTGGCCAGGAGACTTCTCACCCTGTTCACACTGTTACAAAGTTCAGCTAGAGATTTCCTTCTTTCTGTGGAGTTTTACCCCCTGCTCCTCTGGCCACTCTTCCAATGCCCTGTGGTGCCAGGCAGGAATGGCTTCCTAGGAGATGCAGTGAGCCCCCAGGGCCTTTCTGCCGCTTCCTCTACCCCTTTGTTTCACTGGGCTCCCTGAATTGACTCAGCTCCAGGTAAAGTTGGAAACTTCTCCCACAAGCAGACCTTCAGCTTCTCCAGTGGGGGTGTGTATTCAAAAGAGAATGGTCTCCCTTTCCCATATCCACAGTTGGGGCACTCACAGTATTTGGGAGTATCTCCTGGGTCCTGCAGGGGCAGTTGGCTTTCTTCAGAGGGTCTTTAGGTTCTCTCAGGATTGCTGCTTTTTTCTGGCACTCGATCTGGAGCTAAAATTCACAATGCAAGCCTCTGCACACTGCTCTGTCCGCAGCTGCAATCTGCCGAGACCAGCTTGGTCATAGAGACCCCAACCCAGGTGGTGCCGAAGGAATTAAGAAACAGACACAAAGACAGAGTGCAAAAGTGGGAACAGAGTGGGACGTCAGGGGTCTGACAGCATTTCCCAGCTGAAAGCCCAGGGCAGACTCTGACCCGCATATTTATTCTTTGTGAGCAAGTGATTATTTTTAATAAGCAGGTGCTCAGTGTTTCTGCATCGAATAAACAGGCAGATAGTGCCTGTGTTCACTGCTAAAATAGACATAAACTAGAAAGCACTCTTTACGAGTCAGCAATGGGGACACGGTCCTGTATTCTGTGTTTTGGGAACTGGTTTAGCTAGTGCATGACTGGTACATATCGCTTACTTATCTAGCAGTTTTCAGTCTGGGGATGGCTCGGTGTTCCTTGCCATCGCCGCTCAGCAAACAGCATATACTCCATCACACACACGTCAAGACCTCCTCCTAACAGCAATCTAGTCCTGCCTCCAGCCTGCCATTGTGAGCCCATCATCATCTCTATCTTAATTTTTTACAAAATGTCTACATTGGGCTTTTAGCTTTTATCATGGAATCCCGTTCATTTGAGGCTTTGACCTTTGTGATGCTTAAAAAATGCATGTTGTTCTTTGGGTCACATAACTGTATACTGTCTTTTATAGTTGTCCTTTCAAATCAGAGTGCTTCTGTCAATAGCCAGTATGAATTCTTCTGATGGTCCTTTGATGGTCATGAGTACATTTTTAAAACAAGACTTAATCTTTTGTGGGTTATGCTTTCAGAAATTTTGTTCATGGAATGAAAACCTTAATTCTTCTAAATAGTTTTGATGTCTGTCTTCCGCACGTCCATATATGTCTAGTTATCTGTGTCTAGCATTCATAAGCCATTGTAGGATAAACTTCAAGAATATTTTGTCTAAATATTTTTTCTTTTAATTTCCAAATTACTAATACTTTGGAATGAAAAACAAACTTGAGTTTGGAATAGAAGCTGCCCTGTCATCCTCTGTAAATTGAGAGATGAAATTGTGACCAGGGTAAACCAAGAATGTTTAACCAGATGTTCTGTTTTTTGCAGAACAGATGTCAACTTAGAGAAGCCTAGTGCTACTGTGTCTTACCTCTCTGTACATTTTTCTTTTCACATGTTCAATCATTTGTCCACTTTCTCTACTTGGTTGTGTGTATTCTCCTTTCAGTATCTCTTCTCTTTCTTCCCTTTCATGCTCATTCACGTTTTCTGTCTTCATTCAATAATTCAACACTTACAATTCAATACAATACATACAACACAGCAACTACCACGTACCAGGCAGGTACTGTTCTAGGTATCATCTTGAAGTCTGTGAATTTCTCTGTAAAAACATACTTTCCTTATAGGGCCAGGTAATCCCAGCACTTTGGGAGGCAGAGGCAGGCGGATCACAAGGTCAGGTGTTTGAAACAAGCCTGGCCAACATGGTGAAACCCCATCTCTACCAAAGATACAAAAAATTAGCCAGGCATGGTGGCATACACCTGTAATCCCAGCTACTTGGGAGGCTGAGGCACGAGAGTCACTTGAACCCCAGCAGGGGTGAGTGGTGGAGGTTGCAGTGAGCCAAGATTGCACCATTGCACTCCAGCCTGGGTGACAGGGCAAAACTTTGTCTCAAAAAAAAACATACTTTCCTTATATGAAGGAATCCTCTGTTCAACAAATATTTAGAATCTCTAAGAGATGCCAGGCAATTTGCTTGGTTCTGGGATCATCCTCTTTTTCCCTGTTCATACTACATATATATCCAGAATCGAAAAAAAAGGCCTAACTCCTATTTATATGCTTTAGGCATATACTCTCTGTCACCAACACTTAAGAATATTTATGAGGTCATTTTTATGACATTCTCTGCCAGTTGCAATGTAAGTATTTGAAGTCATACACATTTACAAGTATATAAATGATTTTTAAGTCTCTAGCATTAAGGAATACATTAATGTCTCTCAACATCAAGGAAAACAACTTTCCTGGAATACACAATGCCTTCGTATCTTCTCATATTACCGTTTTGTCTCAGCCCTTTTTTCTCTTTTTCCTAAAAATTCTTCCCAAAGATTTATTTGTTTTTCTTTAAATCATTTTGAGTGCTGGAGTTATTCTTCCTGGTATTTGTTGCTTAGACCTCAAGCCCTTTTCCAGTGGGACGATGGTCCTTAGTGACGTTCGCAAAGCACTTCTGGCTCTCTGCTTTCAGGACACCTGTGTGGATGCACCTCTGGGCCACCTTAAGGTTGGATAGAGCTGTGTGATTAGTCCTGACCAATAAGTTGTAAGCAGAAAGGGTGATTGCTGTTTTCAGAAGAGAACATTAAATTGCCAGTAAGGTCCTCCAAAACTCTCTTTCCCCTTATCATAGCAACAGTAATATTTGAGAAGATGGTTACTCTGACAGTATTATCGCTAGAATGAGGAGTCAAAGACAGAGCAACCTACAAACCTATAATGGTCTTGAAGTATGAGAGGAAAATAATCGACTAAGGGAGGAAGTTGTTACCACAGCACAACCTCGCATACCCTGACTGATACTCCAAGACCCCATCATTCTAAGACGTAGTTACGGACCTGGAAATGAAATTCTGGGATGTATATAGGCAAATAAACACAGGGTCTGTCCCATTCGTATCATAAGCAGAGCCATTACTTAAAATGAATGGAAATAAAACTTGGGTGTAATATCTTGCATTTCCAACCTAGAACTTCAAGGTCACTCAAGGCATCTCCTGAGTTTCACCTGTCATTTTTTCTTTGTAAAATGGCAGGTACATTACTGGAGGTGATTTTGGGGGCTAATGAATTTTGGCAAGGTTCTGTAATATCTAAAACTTTAATCACATTTCAATTGTTTAATGGCATTTGGGAGGGCCAGAATGGAGGTTGTGTTTTGCTCCATGCATTGCCAAATCAGTGGCTGTTTGCAACAAAATGCTTAACTTCATAACATAAATGATAAATATTCATTGAAAGCAGCCCTCCAAAAATTCAGAAGAAAACTCTAGTTTTTTAAAATTATTTTCCAACTTATTTGTCTCTTAAGCCAGAAGCACATTGTGATAATGTGACATAATAAGAAATACGGTATATCTTTGGTCTTTATCCTCAGTTCCTGGCAGTGTCTCAAACTAATTAAACTAGAACCTAGCAAATGCAGGGCACATTTTTGTCTTGTTTTGTTTTTTGATGGAGTTTCACTCTGTCTCCCAGGCTGGAGTGTAGTGGCATGATCTCCACTCACGGCAACCTCCATCTCCCAGGTTCAGGTGATTCTCCTGCCTCAGCCTCTTGAGTAGCTGGGTTACAGGCATGCACCACCACACCTGGCTAATTTTTGCATTTTTAATAGGATGGGGTTTCACCATGTTGGCCAGGCTGGTCTTAAACCGCTAATCTTGGGTGATCTGCCTGCCACATCTGTGTTTTATTAAGTCCTCAGTCATGTGCAGCTAGAGTTAAGAATCACTAGTCAGGCCTGGCGCGGTGGCTCACACCTGTAATCCCAGCACTTTGGGAGGCCGAGGTGATGGATCACCTGAGGTCAGTAGTTTAAGACCACCCTGGATAATGCGGTGAAACACTGTCTCTACTAAAAATACAAAAAAATTAGCCGGGCATGGTGGCAGGCGCCTGTCATCCCAGCTACTTGGGGGGCTCAGGTAGGAGAATTGCTTGAACCCGGGAGGCAGAGGTTGTAGTGAGCAGAGACCACACCAATGCACTCCAGCCTGGGCAACAGAGCAAATGAATTTCAGGTGATTCTCCTCACATATATCCTGGATCTTTAGCCAGTTTGGATCCAGCTGATTGGAGTCATGGACTTACCTCCTCAGCCCCTGTCAAAAAAATAAAAAATAAAATAAAGACATAGAACTGCTAATATAATTAAGTGAAAAATAGCTGTTTATAATGTTGATTTTCCCCCTAAACATGAGGATGTAATCATTCCCTAATTTCCTATCTTAAAGGTAGAATCTTTGTTAAAACTGTCCACGGCTCATGCTTTTCTGTCCAAAAACCCTTGCGGCCAGTATCTGGCAGCATTTGCAATCTTTCTAGAAGAGGAAACTGCAGACTACCTCCTGATTCCAAGAAAATGTTGCCTTTAAAGCCTCTGGAATCATCTCCCTGAGAATTTCTCTGACTGTCCTGTGCAGTCCTATTCTTTTAGAAAGGGTGAGGATGGAAGAAATGAATTTCAGGTGATTCTCCTCACATATATCCTGGATCTTTAGCCAGTTTGGATCCAGCTGATTGGAGGCATGGACTTACCTCCTCAGCCCCTGTCTTCTAGGTAGGGACTCAGAGTTCTTTTATTGGAACTGACAAGACATTGTATCCCAGCTGGAATGCCAGACTGCGCTCCATACACTGTCGGGCAAAAGAGGAGCATAGGGTTTCCTTCCCACTTACTACTTTCTGAATGGGTACCCAGAAGCCCCTTGTAGGTTTTGTCAACCAAAATAACAGAAAGGGACTCTCTAAAAGAAAGAAAGAGTTTATTTGGGAATAGAGCATTGCAATGGGAATAAGGGTGCCATATTTAAACTCTGTGCATATTCAGGGAGGTAAAAGAAGACAAAGGTTTGTACAGTAAAAAATGAAGAGGATTACACAATTGTTTTGAAGTAATTATCCTGGGCTACAAAGATCAATAACAAGGATGACACTGTTCTCAGGTTGGGCAGGCAGTTGCTGGGCAGATGTCCTTGCAAAAATATTTGTGTGTAAGGTTACGATGGCCTTTTTATAAGATTGTAGTTTTTATAGAATCTTTTTCTTTATCAGGCATACAAGTGTGAGAACCCTTTCTTCATGGTCTTCCCCAACTCTATTTGTCACCGTTTTCTTAACATTAGTGATGCCATTTTGATTCTGACAGCTGTCACAGTTTGATGGCCAAGATATTAAGTTTGAGCCCTGGTATTCAATTTCTATCTTCTTCCTAAGCTGTGTGAGTAATATTGGCCTTTCGTTGCTACCAACCTTCTTCTAGACACAGGTATGCCTTAAAAAAGGAAAGATCGGCTGGGCGCAGTGGCTCATGCCTGTAATCCCAGCACTTTGAGAGGCCGAGGTGGGAGGATCACCTGAGGTCGGGAGTTCAAGACCAACCTAATTAACATGGAGAAGCCCCGTCTCTACTAAAAATACAGAATTAGCCAGGTGTGGTGGCACATGCCTGTAGTCCTGGCCACTCAGGAGGCTGAGGCAGGAGAATTGCTTGAACCTGGGAGGCAGAGGTTGAGGTGAGCTGAGATCGCACAATTGTACTCCAGCCTGGGCAGCAAGAGCGAAACTCTGTCTAAAAAATAGAAGAAAGAAAAGAAAAGAAAGATGTAGTATGTGGGTGGAGAAGAGTGGAACCTCTCTCAGTGGAATGGGTGTGTGCTCTATTCAGTGGGATCACATCTGCAGCAAAATTTTCACGGTATCCAATCTGCTTGGTCTGAGTGCATGGCCAAACTGGCTTAGAGCCAATTAGGAGAAGGTCTGCTTTAGGTGCTTGAAAGATAGAGATTTGATGACCTCCTAAGGAGAAATGATACTAAATGACCAAAGGTTTGAAAGACACTGTGCTTAAGCTCCATCTGCCAAATCACTGAACATCTCTTTAGAATTCCTCTGTGTACATATAGAATGCCTAAACATATTCCGCAAAGGGGATATCAGAAAATAATAGGATTGGTGTACTTATCAGATCAGTTTGTGACTGTATTTTACAATGATTTTTCCTGACGGTTTCTAAATTGCTTCAGGTTCTCCTCTTCCACTTATTTCTAGTTGCTGGACGTTTACTGATGAAGTTATTGAGCCTGTAATTTACCTGAAGAGTCCTAAAGATAAAAGAAGGACACAAGTTCTCAGGTTTTCTAATCACTGGTTTGGTCATCTGGAGCAAGTCATTAAAACAACCTAACTTTAACATTTTCACATGTAAAATATAAAGATAATCAGACTTACCCGCCCAGGGTGGTGGGCTGATGCTGAACAATAACTTTAAAAAATTCCTTTTCCTATGGTTTGAACGTTTGTCACCTCCAAAACTCATGTTGAAATTTCAGGCTGGGTGCAGTGGTTCACGCCTGTAATCCCAGTGCTTTGGGAGGCCAAGGAGGGTGGATTGCTTGAGGCCAGGAGTCCAAGACAAGTTTAGCCAACATGGTGAAACCTCATCTCTACTAAAAGTACAAAAATCAGTCAGGCGTGGTGGCGGGCGCCTGTAGTCCCAGCTACATGGGAGGCTGAGGCAGGAGAATTGCTTAAATCTGGGAGGCAGAGGTTGCAGTGAGCTGAGATCGTGCCACTGCACTCCAGCCTGGGCAACGGAGCTAGACTCCATTTCAAAAAATAAATAAATAAAAACAAAAATAATTTCATTGCTATTGTAACAGTATGAAGAGGTAGGACATTTGAGAGGTGATTAAATCCTGAAGGCTCCACTCTGTAAAAGGATTAATATCATTGTCTTGGGAGAGAGTTGGTTATAACAGGGTGCATTCAGCCCCCTTTTCTGACTCTCTCTTGTCTTCTCACTTTCTGCCATGTGATGATGCAGAAGGAAGGCCCTCACACATGCAGGTACTTGATCTTGGACTTCCCAGCCTCCAGGACTGTGAGCCAATAAAGGTCTGTATGTTATAAACCACCTAGTCTCCCATATTCTGGTATAGCCACAAAATGCACTAGGGCATATCTAAACACAATGTAACAATGTGATCAGAATAGAGATAATAGTTTCTTTATAGATAAATACAGAGTAATTTTACAAAAGCTCTTATAGGTACATTGTGGCCAACTTCTTTAGCCTTCCAGAGGTCTGCGTTTCAGCAATTTATGTGTTTCTTAACAAATATTAGATGACTATCTATTAGGTGTCAGACCATATATTAGATGCCCAGAGAGATTAAATTATAGAAGACATATTCTCTCCTATAAAGAAAATTATTTTTAAAATGAAGAAAAAAACCCCACAAGCCAATAACGGACTCTGTGTGAGAATCATTTGATTAAGGAAGTTAGGAAGAGAAAGAATATGGAGGCCAGAATACTGAGCAATCCTATGCAAAATATGCATACCCGCAAATCGATTCTCATTAAACCTACAGTGTAGGCAACAATGCTGCAGCCACAGCTGCTAAGCCTAATTGAGCTGTATTTGCATTTTAAAAATCAACACCTGAGACCACATTCAAATTATTCTACCGGAGGTTACTGAAGGGAATTTGAACTTTGGAGATAATTAACAATATAATTTTTTCTATCACTTTGTCCACAGGGAAGATTGAGTTTGCAGCAAATTAAGAAATGCTATTGAATATTATATGTGACTGGATTGTATAATCATTCTCAATGTAAACATATTTTTGCGCTATGAGCTACCCTAGAAATAAAGTTTTAATGTTTGAGTTAGGGAAGAATCATGATAAATAACCCATCAAATCTCAAACTGATGATATCATAAAAAATCGTTTTAATAAGTGATTTCAGTTTAAAGTAAATTCAGTTTGTGATCTATACCCAAAGGTGACAGGTGATCTATATAAGGTACTGATTCACATTTAGTCCATGAATGATGTCTAGACATGTATAATAAACTGCTAGGGAAGCTAGCCAGAGTCAGTCCATGATAAGACTGCTGAGATGCCTAGAAAATAATTATTCAAGGAATAATACTAGCTAAAACTGACATCATCTTCACTATGTGCCAGCAGTATTCCTAGGACATTCTCTGTGTTAATCCAGCTCACAATGACTCCATGAGATGGGCACCATTATCATTCCCATTTTATAGATGGGGAAACTGAGTTTCAGATAGGTTAAGCAAGTTGCCTGAAGTCAAACAGCTAATGGTTGGGGCCCATCCAGTATTGACCTCAATACTGGATGGGGCTAGTATGGAATCCCAGCACTTTGGCATCAAAGTTTTGTTCCTAACCACCATGCTGGCCGGGCACAGTGGCTCACACCTGGAATCCCAACACTTTGGGAGGCTGAGCAGGCAGATCACAAGGGCCAGAGATCAAGACCATCATGACCAACATGGTGAAACCCCATCTCCACTAAAAAATTAGCTGGGTGTGGTGGCACTCACCTGTAGTCCCAGGTACTCGGGAGGCTGAGGCAGGAGAATAGCTTGAACCTGGGAGGTGGAGGTTGCAGTGAGCTGAGATTGCACCACTGCACTCCAGCCTGGTGACTGAGTGAGAGACTCCATCTCAAAACAAAAACAAACACACACACAAAAAAAAACAACAAAAAATCCCCACTATTTTATAATGTGCTGGAACTTGACTCACTAACACAACCTGAGTCGTCAGAAGAAAGACTTCCCCAGGATCAAAGGAGCTACATCGAATACAAGAATTTTTGTTCATTGTGGTCACACAAACATAAGATTACACACTGGGTTAGATTGCCAATTTAAACTCAAGTGGATCAGAACTTATTCAGTATCAAGATTTTCTAGATATTTCAAAGGTACAGTCAACTACGGAGCATAAAGCGAGAAAGATCAGGAACATCCATGTGACTTCCTTGGCCCAGAACTGAACACATGCTTGCTTGCTCAAAATAATACACGAAGTTGCCAAGTGAAGTATTGCAGGATTCTAAACACAGTAGGCAGCACTTCTAAGTTATAGCCCCAAGGGGAATAGATCATGAGAACATCCTTCAGGTCGTCATAGGCTCTGGGTTTATATACTCTAAGTAATTCATTAGCTAGGGACATCCAGCTAAGGTTATCCAATAGTTAAAATATTTTCTTCCTAGCAAATATCATTAGTCCATTTACTCAGATGTTTAGCTGACAAGGAGATCAGAAGGATCTTTTCTTTCCTTTTCTTCCAGTAAAGGGAGCAGAAGAGCCCCAGCCAGATGTTGAATTCCTTCCTCTCCAATCACAGATGCAACTCAGTTCTTAATATATTACCTGGCACATAGAAGGAGCTCAATATATTTTGTTGAGTGACTTAAAACAATACCTGTACTATCCATGCCTGCAGCCTAAGGGAGGTATGAAAGCTGTGGGTAAAAACTAAAACAGCAATTTTCATTTCATTTACAACTTTGTAAGGCACAGGGGTATAACGTGGAATTGCTTTGGTATAATCCTAATAGATTGGAACACAGAAGAGAGGAAAAGTCATGTCCACCAACTTCACCAAACACTATGCAGTTTGGGAACCTCCTAGATTTCATGGTAGCCATGTGAGGGACACCAGTGCCATTGAAGGTGGCAGGGATTCCTGGCAGATGTGCAGCCACCAGCAGAGGCTACTATTCCAGCCTGAGTCCTTGGAGTTCCAAGCAGAGAACTGACAATGAATATGCTTGATGCTTGCTGAGCACTTACAATGTGCCAGGCACTGTTCTAATTGCTTTCACGTGTATTAACCCATTTCCTCCTCACATAAGAATGGACGAGATAGGTTATATTATTTCATCACAGTATGAGATATATGGTCCTGTACTAAATAACCAGGGATGAAAAAATAAATGAAATAAAAGAGAAAAGAATTTTTGAAAAGGAAACTTGGCTGGGCACGGTGGCTCATGCCTGTAATCCCAGTACTTTGGGAGGCCGAGGCGGGTGGATCAAGAGGTCAGGGGTTCAAGACCAGCCTGGCCAAGATGGTGAAACCCCATATCTACTAAAAATACAAAAATTAGCCTGGTGCGGTGGTGGGCACCTTAATCCCAGCTACTCAGGAGGCTGAGGCAGAGAAGTGCTTGAACCTGGGAGACAGAAGTTGAGGTGAGCTGAGATCACACCACTGCATTCCAGCCTGGGCCACAGAACAAGACTCTGTCTCAAAAAAAAAAAAAAAAAAAGAAAGAAAAGAAAAAGAACCAGAGACCAGAGACCACTTGGATACCATCACCCTTTCTGACTTTGCCTTTAGATACTTTCATTTCACCCATCTGAGCAACAGAGGATGGAGAGAGAAGAGCTCTGACTCACCTCTTACACTGGACACCTGAGGCTGCCATTAAGAGGATGCTGGGGAAAGCCCTTGCTGGGGATGGGATTAAAAAGATGGGCCAGGTATGGTGGTTTACGCCTATAATCCCAACACTTTAGGAAGCCAAGGCAGGTGGATCACCTGAGGTTGGGAATCTGAGACCAGCCTGGCCAAAATGGTGAAACCCTGTCTCTACTAAATATACAAAAATTAGCCAGGTGTGGTGGTAGGCACCTGTAATGCTAGCCACTCAGGAGGTTGAGGCAGGAGAATCGCTTGAACCTGGGAAACAGAAGTTGCAGTGAGCTGAGATCTTGCCACTGCACTCCAGCCTGGGTGACAGAGCAAGACTCTGTCTCAAAAAAAAAAAAAATGAAAACAAAAAACCGAAAAAGAAAGAAAGGACTGGAGTACCAGGAGAAATGAAAACCAGGCAGCATGATGAAGGAAGAGGGTGGGATGAAGGATGCCTCCCAGGTATAGGCTGAGACGTTCCAGGCTCACGTTCAGGGCAGGGCTGATAGCTAAATTATCAGCTGGTTGTCAATAACAGCAACTTTCCACCACCTTCACCACTGAAACAACACCTTGCACTTTCTGAGTAGTTTATAATCCATTTACTTAGAGAAAGGACTGAAGCTTCTTTGGTGTTTATAATGTGTGTTTTATTGCTTGTCAGCATGAAGGAAGTAGACAGCACTCTGTTGGGATTCACTCAGGGTGGCTGGCAAAAGATTAAGGGAAATATGAGGGAAAGGTTATAAGATATAGTGTATGACCTTTTGGGAGGCCAAAAGGCTTTTATTAACTTATAGAATGGGCTGAAGGCAGCCAGTTCTTACATTAGAACATTAAGTCACAGGGTGAAGATTTAGGATAACAAGAGCTTCCCCAGTTAGGTCTGCTTACCCCGCATCCCTTTGTCTCTAATTTGTTTGCTCATGTAAACTTTGTGCTGGATGGCCCTCTCAGCAAGAGACTGAAGGGGAATTACCCGTTAACAGTGTTTGTTCTGGACCCGTGAACCAGACCTTTTATCATGCGTAAAACCACTCTTTTAACCATGTTAATTATCCACAAGCATGTTAACTTAGATCTTCTGTTATTAAATCTATACTGAATAAATGCAAAGGGGAACAGGGAGTCATAGTTGGTTAGCTGCAATCACCCGCTGAGAGCAGCTGACAACCATCCCTAGCCCACTCAGATTTACTGTATCCTGGTGTGTGTGAGTGCATTTATTCATCCGTTGCTGAGTCAAGGTCTGTAGGACAGACCTCCGCAGGTGGTGACCAACATCTCAGGCAGTGCCCCCATGTGAGGAGATACAACGTGACCAACGGTGCAGCACCCAACCTTAAAATATATACATATATTTCACTAGCACCAGCAGCAGATGCTGGAGATAAGTCCAGTGTGAGTGGCAGAAGGTCATGTGAACCCATCACAGGAATCTCCTGACCAACTAGTCAATGATACTGATTTTCCTGTCTCCCTGTTCTTTATTTCCAAAAGCCACTGTGGGACACAGAAGGAAGTACCTGCGTCTAAGTGAGTCAGGTGGTGGTTCACTCTTACAGCTGATCCAGGCAGGCTCAGGCAGGGTGAACAGACATCCTTATTCATCCATCACACTTTTAGGCCTGGCTGCTCTATAAAACTTTCTGAAGAAGCTTCTATGTTCAGCATTTCTTGGCAGAATTCCACCTTTTCCTCCCGCTGTATTTATTTTGTTTGCTTTTTTAATTTCTGAGACAGGGTCTCACTCTATTGCCTAGGCTAGAGTGCAGTGGTGTGATCATAGCTTACTGCTGCCTCAAACTCCTGGGGTCAAGCAATTTTCCCACGTCAACTTCCTAAAACCCTCACTACCATCACATGTCACCATTCCCAACTAATTTTTGTAACTTTTGTCATGAGAGGGTCTCACTATGTTTCCCAGGCTGGTCTCAAACTCCTGGCCTCATGTAATCATCCCACATTGGCATTCCAAAGCTCTGGGATTACAGGGTTGAGCCACTGTATCCCACTCCATTTTATTTATTTATGTTTATTATTTATCTCCAAGCAACATGACCCATATATTAGAAGCCTTTAGAAAGCTGATAGGAAATGCATCATCTGGTTGGTCTGTTTTTATTCTATTTTGGTTTAATATTATAAATTTATTTTAAGAAGCTACCTGAAATCCCAGTCTCAAGATTTGTAGTGACAGATAACAAAGATTTATTATAGGATTTATCTCATACTGTATGAATGGTCCTGTGCCCTCCATGTTAAAGAGATAATCCAGTTTCCTGTATTTGTACATTTCTCTAGCCTTAGGGAGCTATTATTCTCCCCATTCATACCGTTTCCTTCCACCTACCTGTCATTAAATCTCAGTTCAAGTGTGATCTCTTCAGTCAATATTATCTGATTCTTCTCTTCTTTCTCAACATTCTGTTCCCTGGCAGAGTTCATGGTAGTTATATGCTATCACAACGTCGTTTCCTGCCTCTGATGACTCATTTCTGAAGCACGTGCACTCCAGGCTTGCACAGCATCTGGCCAAGTGGTAGCCCAACTCTGTGGATCACATAGAATACTTCAGTGTCAATTTTAATTGAAGATTTAGGAAACAATTTGTAATTTCCTAAAATTTTTTGATGCATTCATACTTACTATATGTCATTAGAATTCCACTTTTTCTGTACTGACCTACCTCAAATTGTGTGTGTGTGTGTGTGTGTGTGTATATATATATATATATTATTTTTTTTTTTTTACACAGAGTCTTGATTTATCACACAGGCTTGAATGCAATGGTGTAATCTCGACTCCTGCAACCTCCACCTCCCAGATTCAAACAACTCTCCTGCCTCAGCCTCCCAAGTAACTGGGGTTACAGGCATGTACAACCATGCCCAGCTAATTTTTGTGTTTTAGTAGAGACAGGGTTTCACCATGTTGGCCAGGCTGGTCTCAAACTCCTGACCTCATGATCCACCCACTTTGGCCTTCCAAAGGCCAAAGTGGGTGTTTTAGAAGTGGCAGTGTTCTGGGAGCAGCAAGCTTTCAATTACAGGGTGAGCCACCATGCCTGACCATGTATGTATATGTTTAGATGTGCATGTGTAGGAGCATTGTAGACTCCAAGGATGACTACAAATTCCCTTCCTTGTATCCACAACTCTGCAATGTGACTTTATAGCTCTTCCCATCAAGAACTAGAGTATTATCTCATCCCTTGAATCTAGGAGGACCCTATTATTTGTAAAATGTGATGCTAGTAGAGAATTGAAAGCTTGCTGCTCCCAGAATACTGCCACTTCTAAAACAGTTGAAGCCAGCCTGCTCGAGAATGAAAGACCATGTGAAGGACTGAGGCTTCCTAACTGATATTCGACAGCCCAAAGCAACTGTGACCTGACTAGGACACATGAGTCTGTCCCAGGTAGATCGGCCTAGCCCGTAACAGGAGAGCCACCCAGCTGAACCCAGCTCAACTTGCTGACCTACAAAACCATGAACTAAATCAATGATTTGGTTTTAAACCTTTTGGGGGTGGTTTATCATTCAACAAAAATGAACTGATGTAGTAAATGAGAAAGGAAGGTGAAAAGCCCAATAAGTCAATCATTTCTATTCGGAAAAAATGACTGGAAAGTTTGCTACTTTTGGGCTACCAGGAAATGCAGTGTTCATTCTCATTTCACGAGCCCTCCTCTATATTATAAAACATGCTGAGCCACTGCTGCATGAAGCGATTGTAAAGATATTTTCAAATCAATCATGTGGACTGTTAAAAGTAATTACAAGAGTATTTGCAATGAAAAAAAAATCAGGCATTGGTCAGGAACAACATGTAAAACATAATTGAACAAGAACGTTAGAAATGACTTGAGGCATTCATCAACGTCAGTTTCAGATAGTTTACAGAGTCAAAAAATGAAAGAGAGGACAAGATGATAAATCTGTGTAACTGGTTTAAGCTGTTTTAGTCTCAAAACGCAGTAACAAGGTCTAAAGGTACCCTGGGGAATACCAAATTATCTATTTTGTTGTTCTCCAGAGACATATGTACACATTGGTTGGAAAAGAAATTTAACACAGTTGCTTGTATTACCTTTGAATGAGCACACAGATGTAATGAACCAGCCTGTTTATTTGTCTCTTTGTTCCCTAATGTTTATAAAGATGATGTTTATGAAGTGCTTGTGTATGTTCAGTGAGGTGGTCAAAAAGACACATTTCATAAAGGAATCCTGCATGAAATAATCATCGTTCTATAGCCAAGCTGTAAAATAATGGGAAGTTACTCTTAAGTGTTACCTATACCATACAGCAGTGACAACATAAATCAGGCAGTGAGAACCATCTGTCCCAGAGACCTGCAATAAAGGGGTGCATTTTCTACAGAGAATTTAAAAACAATCACAAAGCCTGCTAAAATTAGGCCTGTCTTTTATTATCACCACATGTTCTGACAATTCTAGATCATTTCAATGATAATACATATACTCCTCCCCACAGGTGTAGACAGCTTCCTCTGTATCCCTTCCCAGCTACCTCTGCTGCTATGCTCACTGCTACACCAACGCTGCCTTCACTGAAAGAAGGTGCTACTCAGATTTGATATACTCATTTCATTGTTATTTTTCTTCATGAAAATTCATTTTCTTCTTTCCTATTTGTAGCACATGCAGAATAGTTCTAGAAGCAGTGAGCTGTTGCTAGGCGCTCAGCCTGAAGTCTGCTTCTCCAGCCCTTTCTATGATATTCTGAACCTTCTATTAGCTTATAGTGCATTTCTTTCCCTTTCAAATAACTAGAGTGGATTCTGCAAGTATAAGTGTGTGCTTTGTAATTGAACTAAGACTCAAGGAGTGTGTCTGTGTGTGTGTGTTGACAATAATTTTGCTGTAAAATCAAGTTAATAAAATTCCAATATACAGGATACTATCTGGAGATCAGGCTTCAAATAACCTCTTCTCGAATGCAGCTTAGCATAAAGGTAAATGTTAAAAGCTTGCAAGCAGGTGGAATGACAGTCCAATTTCATGTACTAAAATCTACTAACTAAAAATGTGTTTCCCAAGTTCATATTTTTGTCTAAAATCTAGTTCTATTTGGGTTATTGGCCCAAAGCAAATTAGAAGAGAATGTGGATGTTAAGGAACAGTGGACTAATAGCAGATATGTTATCTAACTTCCTGACCGTGAAGAATGAGCCAGGAAATTAAGAGCAAATGTAAGAACAAAGAAAGCTGAGGCATCTGGTCCATTAGTGTAGTTCAAGGGGAGCTATGTACCACAACAGCTGCAAGGACATCTCCAGCTTGCAATACGATAAATGCTGTTGCCCATACTTGGATGACATGAAATCAAGGGGAATCATTTTAAATTATGTTGCCTTTTCTCTCTTTAATAATAGGGAAGTCTGGTGTTCAGCATCTGCAGGATTTATCTTCCCCAGAAATCAGGCACTTGTCCTCTAAGTTTAGGTAGAGGCCAGTGGCAGGGACATGTAGAGAGACTACCTTGGAAGGGAGCCTCACCTACTTTATCCGGGGCTTGTTGTGTCCTACAGCATGCATGGGGGTGAAGAGTTAGCTCTGGAGACTTCTGCAAGGTCGCTGGGCTCTTGCTGGCAGCCTCATTAGAATACTCTGGTCCCATATTTCATCTCTCACACTGGCTTTGTCATCTGGGGCCAAGGGATAATGGAGCACAAGAAATAGAATGAAAGGAGCTGTGTGAACAATGTGAACAATTCCACCTGACGTTCTTACATTAAAGCCCAATTGGTATTAGAGAAGAATAAAAACACAACATGAAAATCACATTTCTCTGGAGAGGATCAGCAGAGAGTTTCAAAAAAGGGGAAAAATGCCTTGAGTTTTGTATGATTTTGATGCCAGGATTTTGCTATGGAGGCAAAATAACTGTAAAAATGTTTATTGTCTCTTTTCCAGTCAAAAGAGATTGTTTGAGTCCAACCTCCTTTCTGAGTGGCAAGACTTAAATCATGGATCCTTGGGAAAGAGGTGGAATTTACCAATTTTGGAAAGACTTGGGGTTGGGGGGGTGGGTTGTAGAACTCTCTGGCAAGCTAAAAGAAGAGCATGAATTGAGTAGAATTTCTCCAGTCAGTACCCCCAGAACGCTACCACAAGAAACAGCAGAAGAAGCATTGTGCTCTCCAGGCTCTGTTAATACCTTCCGGGTCCACCATGCCTTCACCTAGGAAGTACTAGGAGAGATTTTTTCATAAGTTGTCTCTAAACACGATAGTGACATGTCACAGGGGAAACATGCTGAGAAATGCAAATTAAAATGTGAACATTGCTATGCCAAGACCTAAAGCTAAATGCTATAAAGCTGTTACCCTGAAGAAAGAAGCACAAATTCATTGCTCTCACCAACATCCTGGTTTTCAGCAAGAAACGTTCCTCCATCTGGTTCAGGAATCTCTAGAAGCTTTACTTCAAAAGGCAACACTGAATTTGTGTTTTTGGAAATAGGAGAAATCACAAACTACAACCAATAAAAGCAATTGGAGGTGAGAATATGTTCAGAATTTTTTTTTTTTTTTTTTTGAGATAGGCTCTTACTCTGTCACCCAGGCTGGAGTGCAGTGGTGCGATCTCAGCTCACTGCAACCTCCGCCTCCCAGGTTCAAACAATTCTCCTGCCTCAGCCTCCCAAGTAGCTGGGGTTATAGGCACATGCCACCACGCCTGGCTAATTTTTGTATTTTTAGTAGAGACAGGGTTTCATCATGTTGGCCAGACTGGTCTTGAACTCCTGACCTCAGGTTATCCACCCACCTCAGCCTCACAAAGTGCTGGGATTACAGGCATAAGCCACTGTACCTGGCCATCTTTTTAAAATATCTATTATGAATCAAGAACTGTGAACCCTTGCTAATGTTACCAAAGCAGTGACCAGCCTTTCTCCTTGACACAACCCCTTACCTCTCCTTCGTATACTGTGGCTTACAATGGGCCTATCCTTGCCACCTTTCCCAGTCATCCTGTATGGTTCGTCTTGGATTTGACAGTGCATCAGGATAGCTGTGCAGGAGGTCACAGGATGAGCTACCAGCAACATTTATTCCTAAGAACAAGTAAGTGCCAGGCTCTTAGTTTTATTGAGGAGCAGAAAAAGAGAATGATTGGTCATAGCACATTTCCCCCTTCCATGAAGAGGCATACTTTAAACTCCACACAACTTCTGCTGAAACAATTGCTGCTACTGTTTGCCTAGTTTCCTCCATGTCGAACCAATGAGCTTAAAGATCACTGGAAAGCCCAGGGAGTTGAAGAACCCAGAGCACAGGAAACCACTTTCAAAATTTCAGCAATAGAAGAGCACCCACAAGAAAGGGCATCCCATGGCAGGGTATTAGTGGACAAATGGGACAAAGAAAGCAGAAAGTGGCATGGCACAAGTTACTAGAGTTTAAGTAGGGTGAGGAGGCATCAGCCTGAGAGAAGAGGTGGTGCTATAGTCAATGGATTACATATGGGGGATTGATCAAATAAGTATGTTGGTCAAGTATGGTGGTTCACGCCTATAATCCCAGTACTTTGGTGGGGCAAGGCAGACAGGTTGATTGAGTCTGGGAGTTCGAGACCAGCCTGGCTAACACGGTGAAACCCCATCTCTACTAAAAATTCAAAAATTAGCTGGGCATGATGGCACGTGCTTGTAGTCCCAGCTACTCAGGAAGCTGAGGTGGGAGGATTGATTGAGTCTGTGAGGTGGAGCTTGCAGTGAACAGCGATCATGTCACTGTACTCCAGCCTGGCTGACAGAGTGAGACCCTGTCTCTGAAACAAACAAAAACAAATAAGTCTGATAAGAATAACGGGAGCCGGGTTTCTCACTGTTAGAGAAGGGAGTTATAAATATGGAAAGGGAGAAAACAAGAATGAATTCTGTAGTGTTAGGTTAACATTGGAGGTACTGATGTGAACTCATAAATTTCCATGTACAAATAGTTAAATATAGAAATAAATAAAGATGTAAGTGTGTGTGTGCAGGTACAAACATATCCTAGCCCTCTCTTCTGAGAGGGCCTGAGAGCAGCAACACCCCAAAAGCAATAAGCATCACTAGATAACAATGCTTGGTTTCTAAATACCATTCAGGATCTTTGAATTTCAGAATGAGGGCTGAGGCAGGAAAACTAGACACAGATATGGAGTATCTTTGTTATTGACACAACTGGCAGATCTTGAATGGGGTCTGCTAATTTCCTGATACTGATGGTTTATTGTGACTATATAAAAGAATGCTCTTCTTTGTAAGAAATACACACCACAGCAGTGATGGGCATCATGCTGATAACTTACTCTCAGATGGTTCAAGGGCAAAAGTAATTTGTACTATGCTTGCTACTTTCTGTAAGTTTTATATTATTTTAAAATAAAATAATTAAAGGTGTAGTAATAGAAGAGTATGCCAAATCCAATCCTTAATGCATTCTCTCATTCCCCTCCACTCTTAAGAATGTTCTATGGTAAGAAAGCAAGTGGCATATTTGCAAGCAAACAAATTTTTTTTATTATTATTATTTTGAGACATCACTCTATCACCCAGTCTGGAGTGCAGTGACATGATTTTGGCTCACTGCAACCTCTACCTTCTGGGTTCAAGCAATTCTCCTGCCTCAACTTCCCAAGAAGCTGGGATTTACAGGTGCACCCCACCACGCCTAATTTTTGTATTTTTAGTGAAGACGGGGTTTCGCCATGTTGGCCAGGCTGGTCTCGAACTCCTGGGCTCAAGTGATCTGCCTGCCTCGGCCCCCCATAGTGTTGGGATTATAGGTGTGAACCACCATGTCCAATCTGCAAAGGAATTTTTAAATGAATCATTCATTAATTTTTTTATGGTGGCCAATCATAAATTACACCATGATCAGGAGTAACAAAATGTAGAATAAGTCACGCACAAAAAAAGGATATGAGTATAGCCAAATCAGGATAGGCATTGGTGGTTTGTTTTCAAAAGCTCTCATTTTAGTTTTGTTTCTACTGGTTAAATTGCGTTAGGTGCTCCTGTAAAGAAAAGCAACAGGATAATCTTGCCAAGTGACTCTCTGCAGAAGAGGAGTCAAAAAAAGAATATTTGCCTGTATAAAGAAATTCTCATGGTTTGAACAGAGTTAGAAATGGAAAATGCTGTGAAGATAGGTTTCCAGGGGCTCTAGAAACAGTACAAGGTTTTGCCTCATTGCTTACAACAATGAGAAAAGCCAGCACTCTCAATTTGGATAAAGATATGCCTTATGGTATGGAAGATGGGTTTGTTGAGTCAGGAAATTTATAATTTAGTTGAGAATTAAGCTATTTCTTACCTCTTTAAATAGTTGCAGACCGTAGTTTCTATTTTATCATTTTCTTAAAAGATATAACACAGGAGAATTCTATTATCACACAGCCCTATGTATTCACTGAGAACAGTTGGGTCTTGAGCAGGCAGCAGGTGTGAGCTGACAGGTGCTTACAGATTAGCAGTTCTGGAAGGTAGCAGAGTTACTCACAATGGCCAGACTTCTCTCTAATGAAAAAGCCAGCCAAGAACTTGCCTGTGAAGCAGAAGCATGTTTAATAGCATGAAGTTCTGCATTTTCCCCTATTGATTGGTGTGCTTGTTCACACCAGCACTTTTTTTCCTGAATATGTCTCCAATCCATCGGGATATTTTCTACGCTGAATAATGGAGGCCACCCAGAGGCTACTGCATATGCCCTTTTGGGAAAAGGGCCACAGTCTTTCCTGGGCCATTTTCTACACCAATATTTGTGTCACAGGGAGCTCTGTATTCCTACATACTGGCATTCAGTCATCACCAGCAGTTAGAAGATACAATCCCAACCTCTGAGATATCATACGCTAGCCCTTGGGTCTGTTGACAGTTTTTCAATAATACTAAGCCAGGAAGAGGGAGAATCAACTTATACAATGGCACTGAAGTGGGGTCTATATGCTCATGGTCCCTAACAAGTCACTGGAATAATGCAAAGATACTTCACAAACATTCCAGGCCGGGCACAGTGGCTCACACCTGTAATTCCGGCACTTTGGGAGGCCAAGGTGGGTGGATCACAAGGTCAGAAGTTCAAGACCAGCCTTGCCAAGATGGTGGAACCTGTCTCTACTAAAAATACAAAAAAAATTAGCCGGGTGTGGTGGCAGGCACCTGTAATCTCAGCTACTCGGGAGGCTAAGGCAGAGAATTGCTTGAACCTGGAAGGCAGAGGTTGCAGTGAGCTGAGATTGCACCACTGCACTTCAATCTGGGCAATAACATTCCAAGCTGGTCTCTTTATATCCATTATATTGAATTCTGTGCTTAGGAACCTATAATGATGCCCGAATGCAAAAAACCTGTCCCTTTAAGGAAGTCCTGGTCAAGTTGTCCATTGAAAGCAACCTTGGGCTATCTGCTTTAATTTTTCTTGCCCTCTTAGCCCACCTTTTATTGAAATTCTACTGAATTTGTTTAACCAAGTTGCATTCTGTTTAACTAAAATTTGGAACTGTAAAACTAACCATGTAGAGACTAGTTTATTTTATCTGTGTTCAGTTGTTAAGACAGAAAATGACAAAATGAACTTCTTCTTTGTATGGAATAAAAAGAAATCAGAGAAAGAAATATTGGTTTGTCATAAAGCAAGTTGCAGAATAATACAGGAAGTATGATAATATATTTTTAAGACCTACTCAATAATATATTTCCATATGCATAGCAAAATATCTGGAAGGATAAACATCAAACTTCTGATAGCAGTTATCTCTAGGGGGTTGAGAAGAAGACAAAAACTAGGCATCATGGTTAAAGAAAACTTTAGGCTTATCTTTAATGCTTTATTGTAAGAAGAATTTATTAATATATTGGTTGGGGAATTGATACTTTTTTATAGGAGTAGGTAATGATAACCCTCAAGATCTTCAGGTATTTAAAAATTGCAATGCTTTAAAGGACTTTTCTTGGCCGTTTAGAAATGGTATCTGTCATGATACGTCCTATTTCCCAACCACAGGAAAATGTGAAGCGGAATGAAACCTCAATTCAATTCACCAGTAGGTATTGATAGCCCTTCAGGTTTATGCAAAGCATAAATAATTCATCAATTCTTTATGGGCTTTGATGGCTGGAATTAAAGTGGAAAACCAATGTTAGAGTTGACAACAAAAAAAATAGAGTGGAGCAGGGTTACTTTGAATGGATTTGCTGTTTACTTTAATATTAGCTAATGTCTTTACCAGAGAGAGAATACAAGCACTGACCCAGCAGTGATATTCCCTGCACGAGGAGCTTCGACAAGCTTAGGAAGACTCCATTTTTAGCTCCATCAGGTCTTTATGAGCATATTTCCTGTTCATTCTTGACAAGAATGATGTGGATAGATCTGTTGTCCACTTAGCATGGTTTTGGGGCCTCTTCTATATTTTCTACAGAATCTCAACGTTATGATCTATATGCTCCCAAATAAATGCAGTCATGTGTTGCTTAATGATGGGAACATGTTCTAAGAAGTGCATAGTTTCATGTGAACATCAATGAGTGTACCTGCATAAACCTGGATGGCACAGCCTGCTACACACCTAGACTATACGGTACAGCCTGTTGCCCCAGGCTGCAAACCTGTGCAGCATGCTACTGTACTAAGTACTGCAGGCAGCTGTAACACAATGGTGAGTATTTGTGCACCTGAACATATCAAAACATAAAAAAAGGCACAGCAAAAATACAGTATTATAATCTTGGCCAAGCACGGTGGCTCATGCCTGTAATCCCAGCACTTTGGGAGGCCGAGGCAGGTGGATTACCTGAGGTCAGGAGTTCAAAACCAGCCTAACCAATATGGTGAAACCCTGTCTCTACTAAATATACAAAAAAAAAAATTAGTTGGGTGTCAGGTTGCATATCTGTAATCCCAGCTACCCAGGAGGCTGAGGCATGAGAATTGCTTTAACCCAGAGGCAGAGGTTGCAGTTAGCCAATACGGTGCCATTGCACTCCAGCCTGGGCAACAAGAGCGAAACTCCTTCTCAAATAATAATAATAGCCTTATGCAACCACCACGGTACATGTGGTCCATCATTGATGAAATGTCAATTTGTGACATGTAGTTACGATCCATTCTCAGTGTAAGTTTGTCCCCTACTCATCCTCCCCAACCAACTCTCCCCATCCTGATCCCAGTAGCATTAGAGAATATCTTTCCAAGCCCATACAAGCAGATTTAATCCATCTTTTGTGAGGTTCAACTACAAAGTTGCAAGACACTTCATAGCCTAAATCTGGAGGTTGCTGTCAGAGTCTGCCAGACTTGACAGTCTCTGCAAAGCCATAGTCCATTCAATTTTAGGCTTCTGCCCTCAATCAGGAGTAGAAACGCGTTCTTCATACTTCGTTATGTGCTAAAGCATGTTTCAACCACTTGAAAATAGTTCACCTGGGTGGTAAGACTCCGACAGAGTACACTGGATTTCAAAGCCTGTGCTTCAGCACCAGATGGGCCCAACTTGGAATCTCGCCTCTAGCACCTAACAATTCTGTGTGAATTTTGGGGAAATTATCAAGCAGCTCTGGCCCTCCATGAATCTGTAACATTGAGACACTCATACCCTCTACCTGAAAAACACTTTCCCAGATATTTGCACGGCTTACTTCCTCACTTTATTCAGGTCTCTGTCCATATATTTTCCCTCAGAGAGTCATGCCCTGCTCGCAGTACCCATTATTTTTTACCCTGTAGGCTTTATTTTTCTTCGCAGTAATCAATACAACCTACACTCAAATACTATATGAGCTAAATGGTGATATTGGTGATAGGGATGTTCTTATTTTTACTACCATGTTCCCAACACCTGGCTGAGTGCCTGAAACTTATAGACCCTTGAAAAATATTTGTTGAATAAATAAATACATTTATTGATTACAGTTCTATGAAGACTTCTGTTCCAGTTAGGATATAAAAAATCACCAGAGACTATAATTTCCTCCATAACAAGGAAAACAAGCTGTAGTTTTTTAAATGTAGTTTTCAAATCTGTTAGGGAGCTGAGACCACAATATAACTGAAATGAACTAAACTTCAGGGAATGTCCTGCCTAGGACAGGAGAGACTTGCAGCTGATCTCATCTAAACGGGGCGCTGGGACAAGTAGAAACTCGCTGCAGACAGGGGTAAGGAGTAGTCAGGTGTTCATCATAGAATGTCCATCATACAACAGCCATCTAGTGGCAAGCATTCTGCAGGCATTCTAGACCTTCACCAAATACAAATCAGCAGTTGCCAAAGGCTCTGGGCAAGGCAAGAGAGCTAAAAGAAATCCCCACAAGACACTGTGAGCCATCAATGAATGAAAGGCAGTTGTCATTCAAAGCCTGGGAGCAGCGAAGCAGTTGCTGAAAGCTAGCAGGAGAACTGCAGAACAACGAGAACATTCTAGCAACCAAAAGAGTAATTGGAGAGACTTTACTGGTGAAGGGATCCATGCATCAATAAGTCATAACAATCCTAAATGTGTGTGGTCCTACTAAGACATTCTCAAAACGCAAAAATAGCAACTGAGTGCGAAAAGGAGAAATAGACAAATCCCCAATTAAGCAGGAGATTTCAACAACTCTCTTGTGAAATAATTTTTTTAAGTAGAAAAAAAGTAAAGATACAAAAGATTTGCATAATGCTGTCAATCAACTTGACCTTATCGACATTTATAGAACATGCTACCCAAAACAGCAGAGTACCTATTCCTTTCAAGTAACCACAAAACAAGTCCCAATAAATAGAACAGCACTAATATCAAACAGGGTATGCTATCTGACAAAAAATTAACATCGAATCAAAAGATATTGGGAATATACCCAAATATTTAGAAATTTAGTTATACACTACTTGTGCAGGGGACATGGAAAGTTATTGACTTAAATGAAAATGAAAACAACATAATATTTGCAGATGCAACTAAAGAGGCACTTAAATAAAATATATAGCTTTATATGTTTACATAAGAAAAGAATATGGGTCCCAACCATATCTGAACTTCCACCTTAAAAAAAAATCCCACATCAATTTCTATGCTTCCAATTTATGAAGTTTGGAAGAAAAGAGCAAATTAAACCTGAATGAAGTAGAAAAAGAAAATAACAAAGAGGAAAAGTCGATGAAATAAAAAACCAAAATGCAATAGAAAAATCAATGAACCCAGTGAAACAAAACAATACAGAAACTGAATGAACTCAGAAGAAAATCAATGAAACCCAAGAACTGAGTGGTTCTTTGTAAAAATCAGTAAAATTATAAACTTCTGGTTAGACTAGGGAGGAAGGAAGGAAGGGAAGGAGGGAGGGAGGGAGAAAGGAAGAAAAAATGACCAGTATCATGAAGGATAAAAGAGAAGATGTTACTACAAATATTACAAAAAGTGAATAAATATTATAAATAACTATATGCTAATAAACTTGACGTTGACAGTTCTAAACTAGAAATTCTCTGCTTTGGCACTACTGACTTTCTTTTTTTTTTTTTAAACTTTGTTAAAGAAGTTACCTTGTATTTCTAGTTGCTGAGTAATCTTAATCTTTTTTTAGGATATTTTTCAATGATTTTGCTGTGCCTGTTGAGATAACTATTTGAGGCAGTATTTTGTGTTCCGGAATTGAACTTGGGTTCCACTTGCCTGGCACAGGGAAGCCTAACACTGACACTGAGGTTTGCAGCAAGAGAAGGAAGGGGGCTTATTCTCAGGGCACCGAGCAAAGAGGACAGGCCGCAAATGCTTATGACCTGACCTCCCCAATGGCTTACAAGCAAGGGTTTTTAAAGGCTGGGTACATTCCAGAAAAGCAGAAATTGCAGGCAAAATTGTAAGTCAGCAGTACATGGGGGTTGTACAATAGTTTGGCCTCAAAAGGCGGGATGTGGTGAACCTGGGGCTTGAACCTGGGGCAATTGTTTGATTTGCAATTGGCTGCAAATGTGAAGATCTGACCTGTGGGCCTGACTGTCTCCAGGCCCCCCAGGAGGAGACTGACAAGAAGAAGAGCTGTCAAGAGTTCAGTCAGCTCCCGCCAGGTCCCGCCCATGGGAGATGTGCATGGCAGCAGTCAGCATTTTCCACGTGGTAGGGGTCCCTGTTTCTGAAAAACAACCCAAGAACATAGGTTAAGATGTTATCTCTTAATTTCTGTAGGGAACCAAACCACCCTGTGACTCTGATTTGCTTGCGAGGCTGTTTTAAAAATTATTACTATCTTCTTGCTCATCAGACTGTGCCTGCAAATCAACCCCCTTCCTCTTGCTGCCAACCCAAGTGCTGGTGTTTGACTCCACTGTGCCAAGCAAGTGGACCCGAGTTCAGTTAAGCACCACAAAACACTGCTCCAATGTCAGCTGTGCCAAAGTGCAGAGTTCCTAGTTTAGAATGATTTGTCAATGCCCATTTTATTAGCATATGGTTGTTTATGATCTTTATTACCCAATTTTCCACTTTCTGTGCATGGATAACAGCCTTCTCAAGGCTAGCTAGGTGCTTGGAATTTCCCTTAAAGGGTCTCAAAGTTTTTCCCTTATTTCCATGCTTGGTGGGGCCCAGAAGGTCCCTTTAGAGGGGGTTCTGCTGCATCTCATTGTGTGTGTGTGTGTGTGTGTGTGTGTGTGTGTGTGTGTGTGTGTGTGTTGGGGGGATGTCTTGTGCATTACGGAATGCTTCGCAAGATCTGTGGTCTCTATCCACTGGATGCCACTATCAGCTCCTCAGCTTGTGACCTAAATGCCTCCAGCCATTGACAAATGTCCTCTTAGGAGCAAAACTATTTCTGTTGAGAACCACTGCCCTAAACTAACTGAAAGAGTTATTTAAATAAAAAATAAATAAAACTTGCCACTAGAAATTTTCAGGTCCACTTGGCTTCACTGGGGAATTCTATTAAACATTTATGAAGGAAATACTATTAATCATACACAAACTCTTTCAGTTAGTATTGATGGTGGAAACATTTGCTGACTCATTTTATAAAGTTGGCATTGCCCTGATACCCAAACCAGGCAAAGATATCACAAAAAAAGGAAATTATGCATTAATACATCTTATAAAAATAGGGGTGAAAACCCTCAATAAAACATTTGCAAAATGCAATATATATAAAAGATATATAATCACCAAGTGGAGTTTACTCCAAGAATGCAAGCTTGGTTTAACATTAGAAAATTGAGCATTGCAGTCTATCATATTAATAGACCAGGAAGTCAAATTATTATCTCAATGGATACAGAAAATGTGCTTGACAAAATTCAACCACTATTCATGAGAAAAAGCTCTCAGCAAACCAGGAATACAAGGAAACTTCGTCAATCAAATGAAGGGCCTCTACAAAAACAAAGCAAACAAAGAGATAAAAACACACAGCTCTCATTATATACAACCATATAGAAAAACTGAATGCTTTCCCCTGTGATCAAGCACAAAGCAAGAAAAAGAAGTAAAAAGCAGGAAGATTAAAAAAGAAGAAGGAAAACTGTCTTTTTTGCTGAAGACGTAATTATGTATATAGAAAATCTTAAGGAATCAGTGAAAAAGCTGCTATAGGCAATAAGTGAACTTAGCCAGACCAGAAGATGGAAGGTCAAACAGAAAAATCAGTTCATCATTTTCAGCAAACTAACACAAGAACAGAAAACCAAACACCGCATGTTCTCACTCATAAGTGGGAGTTGAACAATGAGAACACGTGGACACAGGAAGGGGAACATCACACACCGGGGCCTGTCGGGGGCTGGGGGGTTAGGGGAGGGATAGCATTAGGAGAAATACCTAATGTAGATGACGGGGTGATGGATGCAGCAAACCACGATGGCACGTGTATAGCTATGTAACAAACCTGCATGTTCTGCGCATGTACCCCAGAACTTAAAGTAGATATATAAAAAAAAGAGGTAGGTGGTATCATGCCACTTTGACAAAGGAGGAAACAGCCTCACAGGTCAGGTAGCTGATACTGTGAGACATGTGGCTAATAGTGAAAAGCCAGTGGCTTTTCCACATCAAGATGCTTATCATAGGGGCTGCTTCTTCCTCTGTTAGATATTTTTTTAGACAGTTGTGCTATTACTTGACTTGCCTATAGAATGTGTTTAATTCTATTATACTATAAGAATTGAATGTGGAAGAACAATGTGTTAACTTATCAAGCACATGTGAGTTACCAACATAAAATGTGTGTAAAATACAAAACTCATATGAAATGTTAAAAAAAGAAAAATCAGTTGTATTTCTATATACTAGCAATAAACATTTCAAAAATTAAACTGACATAATACCATTTGCAAAAGCTTAAAAATAAAGAATATTTATAAATTTATTAAACTATCTACAAAACTACAAAATATTGCTAAAGGAGATTAAAGAAGAGGTAAATAAATGGAGTGGCATATCATGTTTGTGGATGAGAATGCCAAATCTTCCAAAATTTGTGTACAAATTCCATGTAATCTCAATTATAATCTCAGCTGGCTGTTTTTGTAGCAACTGACAAGCTGCATCTAAAATGTATATGGCTATGCAAATAACCTAAAATAAGCAAAACAATTTGGGGAATTAGAAAAATTGGAAGGATTTTACTATCTGATTTGAAGATTTATTATAAACTATAGTAATTAAAACAGGTTAGAATTGATATAAGAATAGAAATCAATGCAATAGAAGAAAGATTCCAAAACTGTGCCATTCAGTATAGTGGCTTCTAGCCTTATGTGGCTATGCAAATGTAAATGTCAATTCATTAAGTGCAAATAAAATTAAAACTTTAGTTCCTGCTATACTTTAAGTGAACACATTTCAAGTGTCTAGTGGCATTGTATTAGACAGCACAGATACAGAATACATCCACCATTGAGAAAGTTCTATTGGACAGTGCTGAGACAGAAATGGATTTTTGACAATGGTGCTAAGATAATTTGGTGGTAAGAAAGGATGGAGGCCAAGGTCGGAGGATCACTTAAGCCCAGAAGTTTGAGACCAGCCTGAGCAACATAGCAAGACTCTGTATCTACAAACATTTTTTAAAAGTTAGCTAGGAGTGGTGATGTACGCCTGTAGTCCCAGCTACTTGGGAGGCTGAGATGGGAGGATCACTAGAACCCTGGATGTGGAGGCTGCAGTGAGCCATGATAAAGCCACTACACTCTAGCCTGGGCAACAGAGTGAGAGCCTATCTCTGCCCCCCGCCCCAAAAAAATTATATATATATATATATATATATATGATGAGATTTTCCAGAAATTGGACTGGAATAATTGGACATTTGCATGCAGAAATACAATAAATCTTTGCCCCATACCTCACACCATAAATTTACTTCTCCATAAATTTATCTAACATAAATATAAATGTTAAGGATAAAATCACAAAACTCCTAGAAGAGAAAAATCTTTATAATCTTGACCATGATTTTGGCAAGAATGCTTTTCTATGAGGATTTTTTTATACAGGAAAAAAAAACCCTATATATAATCTAATCCATAAAAGAAAGTTAATCGGATTTCATCAAAATAAAATACTTCTCCTCCTTAAAAATTATTATTTAAATAATAAAAGGGGCCAGGTGTGGTGGCTCACACCTGTAATCCCAGCACTTTGGGAGGCGGAAGTAGGAGGATCACCTGAGGTCAGGAGTTCGAGACCAGCCTGGCCAACATGGTGAAACCCCATCTCTACTAAAAATACAAAGATTATCTAAGTGTGGTGGTGCGTGCCTGTAATCCCAGCTACTCAGGAGGCTGAGGCAGGAGAATTGTTTGAACCCAGGAGGCGGAGGTTGCAGTAAGCTGACTGTGCCACTGCAATCCATCCTGGGTGACAGAGCAAGACCCTGAAAGAAAAGAAATAGAGAGAGAGAGAGAGAGAGAAGAGGAGGAGAAAGAAAGAGAGAGAGAGAAAGGAAGGAAGGAAGGAAGGAAGGAAAGAAGGGAGGGAGGGAGGAAGGAAGGAAGGAGAGAGGGAGGGAGGGAAGAAGGAAGGAAAAGAAAGGAAGGGAGGGAGGGAGAAAGAGAGAGAGAAAGAAAGAAAAGAAAGAGAAAGAAAGAAGAAAGAAAGGAAGGAAAAGAAAAAAGAAAGAAAGAGAAAAGAAAAGAAAGGAAGGGAAGGAGAAAGAAAGAAAGGAGGGAGGGAGAGAAAGAAAGAAAGAAAGAAAGAAAAAAAGAAAAGAAAAGAAAAAGAAAGAAAAGAAAAGAAAGGGAGGGAGGGAGAAAAAGAGAAAAAGAAAGAAAGAAAGGAGGGAGGGAGAGAAAAAGAAAAGAAGGAAGGGAGGGAGGCCGGGAGGGCGGGAAGGAAAAGAAAGGAAGAAATGGAGAGAGAAAGAGAAAAAGAGAGAGAGAAAGAAAATAAAATGAAAGAAATAAAAAAAAAAAGAAAAGAAAGGGCAAGCAGAGGCTGGAGAATATATTTGCATACACATGTCTGACAGAGATTTGTATCAGGATGATATAAAGAAGTTCTACAACTTAATAATGAGATTATCTAACCAATAAATATGGAAGAAAATTGGACACTTTACAAAACAACATATACAAATGGCCAACGAGCACATGAAAAGATGCTCAGCATTAGCACTCATCAACAAAATTCCATTAAAAGCACAATAAACAGTTGGTGATCCACGAAGTCTTATCTCAAAAGGTGACTTTTGAGCTGAGATCTACATAATGTGAAGGTAAACATATGCTCTAATTTGGGAATAAAGAACTCCATATGCCCGGACCACAAAAACCCTGAGACAGATATGAGTCTGGAGTGTTCATTGAAGTTATGTGTAAGGGAACCATTAGAAGTTTTTAAGCAAATGATATTTGTATTGCATTTTAGTTTATATTAAAGATATATATATATATATATATATATATATATATATATATATATTCCAGAAATCTGTGTGGGAATAGACTGTAAGGGGATGAAGAAAATTGAGTTTAGGGCTATTGTCATGGTTCAGACAAGAGAGCATGGTGGTTCCAACCTGGGATGGGACACTAGAGATGGTGGGCTCTTCAGATCAGGCTGTATCAAGACAGAGCTGATAGGACTTATTTATGTATCAGATGAAAGTAGCGGCAAAAGAGGGAGTGGGGTCACGGCTTATTGCTAGTTTTTCGCTTGAGCAACTGGATGGAAGATGTTGCCATTCACAAAAAGGATCTAGTTTGTAGGGAAACACTAAAATATATTTTATTTAACTATTAGCTTTGAGGTATTTATTAAACATACAATGGGAGATGTTTCTGAAGCTTAGTTGGAGATCACGGCTTAAACATACATATTGGGGATCAACAGCCTATGGAAGGTATTCAAGGCCACAGAGCATGGTGTGATTACTTAGAGATAAAGTGTAGATAGGGAGGAAGAACCAATCTTGAACTCCAGAACATTGCCCCCTTAGAGGGGATAGATGGTAATGAAAACTCAGAAGGGGCAGCACTGAGGTAGGAAGAAATCCAAAAAGGTGTGACATTTAGAAAATCTACAGAGGAAAAGAATTTAAAAGATGAATGAAAAAAAAATTTAAGAAAGATGCTCTGAGATGATAGTGGGTATAATTATGTCAAATGCTATTGAGAAGTTAAATAAAAATTAAACAAACTTGGACTACCGAATTTGGCCAGAAGAAAGTGATCTCACTGTCTTACTGAGATCTTACTGGTAATCTTAGCAGGAGCTATTTCAGAGGATGTGTGGCGACAGATGATAAAGGGGTGAGTTGAGAGGATGATGAGAGATGAGAAAATAAAGATGTGTAGAGTTAGTTGTTCTCCCGTTAATGGAATCAGAAAAATGGCTTTAGCTGAAGGGCCTTAAAGGAGGAGCATTCATTCGTTTATATGTTTATTAGTACTGGAATGTTAAGAATGAGCTAGTAGAAAGAGGGAAAATGATGAAACAACATAGAAGCAAAAAAACCAAACTGCAGGAGGAAAGAAAAGATGGAACAGAGATGCAGCTTGCATTGCAACCAGAGAGAAGGCAGAGTTAGGTAGAGAGCTGTTTGGTTTTGCAGTTAGATAATGAGATCATTGACCTGGGATTGCATCCATTTTTCCTGAATGAATGATTACTCGGTCATCAGTTGACCGTGGGCTGAGAATGGGTTTTGGAGATTGGAAGACAAGACATAGGTGTGCAAGAGGCTTCTGAAACAGTAAGAAAGTGAAGCTACAGGAGAACTGGATGGAAATACAAATATCCATTTGAGATATGTAAGAAGAGTGAGAAAAGTTATGTGATTGTCTTCAGCAACCTTTGGGTACTCAGGTAGAAATACGCACTTGGGCTCATCCAAGGTTGGGGTTTTGCCAAGTGAACATGATGGTGGGCAAGAACAGAACTGCCAATATTTCCCAAGGAAGAGGTGCAATGCAGGATGGCGAAATCCAAGCTGGTTTAACAGAAGCTGCAGACTATTCAACAAAGTCAATGTTCACCTGCACCTGGGTGCAGGGATTTCTATACTGAAACAAAAGTAGGTGGTTAAATGTGATCACATCCAATTGATGGCACTTCCAAGGAGGTATATCATCTTCTGATTTCTGTAATTCCAGACAAAGCAGCCAGAGTCCTCTGACCTCGTCCTGACTTCCCAGGATCTTGGAAGATTATTTAGAAAGCTGGCTGCAAAAATTCACCTGGAGAAGTTCAAGTCTACCTAGAGAGGTTTGGCTCTTCAGGTTAGTACTGAAACTTACACTGTAGATTAACTGTATCTCTACTGGACTATTAATAGAATAGTCCAAGTACCTAACTTGATATAAGAAACATTTTCTAGTTTGGTGCCTTGCAGAAGATACCCAATAAATATTTGTTATTTTTTAGTTATGCTTCCCAGAAGCACACTTCATTTTCTATCAGTACAACTAATCATATCTACAATGAATGTACCCACTTCTACTCCAAAGGGTATGAATCTAAGCCAAGGCAAATTGTTATTATTGACATTGTTATTATCATACTTTTCTATTATTATTAAACTCTTTTCCTGCCAGAACCTAAGGAGAATTCATGTTAGCAGCTGTTATAGTTCTATGCATTCATATAATTGCAATTTCAATTTATAAATATTAAATGTCAAATCAGTGATATGCAAGGCCAATAATAAGGGGTTTGAATTTATTGAAATGCCATACTGCATGCAATACACATGGATTAAACTGTTCCAAATCTAAGAAAGCATGAAAGTTGTTGAGAATGCTAAATGAAAGAAGATCATAGGTTTCCTAAGCTCTTCAACAAATGTTTTCAGCAAGTGATTATAACATTAACTTATAATGCATTAAATATATTGAGAATATAGAGAAACTAATGCAAACATTCAAGTTAATTATGAACTGGTACATCTTAGTTCAGGGAGAGTCAGAGAATTTAGTCAAATTTTATTTTTTGTTGTTGTTTTTCTCCCTGTTGCTTATACTTCCTTTTAGTCAATCTTAAAGACAGAAGGGGGCTGGGTGCGGTGGCTCACACCTGTAATCCCAGCACTTTGGGAGGCTGAGATGGGTGAATCACCTGAGGTCAGGAGTTCGAGTCCAAGACCAGCCTGGCCAACATGATGAACCCCATCTCTACTAAAAATACAAAAATTAGCTGGGTATGGTGGCGGGCACCTGTAATCTCAGCTACTCCAGAGGCTGAGACAGGAGACTTGCTGGAACCCAGGAGGCAGAGGTTGCAAGCTGAGATCGCACCAGTGCACTCTAGCCTGGGCCGACCACTGCGAGACTCCATCTCAAAAAGAAAAAAAGACAGAAGAGGCCTTCGAAATACAGTCTGATCCTCTTTACAGATGAGAAAACTTAAACTCACAAAGTTGTGTGACTTCTGCTCCTAATTAGAAAGGAATGTTAAGAGTAAATGAAAGTTTGGGAAGCTATTTCCAAAGCATTGAAATCTTAAGAACCTACATAGAATTGGGGGTCAGGGGGGCAAGGTGCAGGGAAAGGGAGGGGATAGGATGGGAGTAAGGGTGGTAAATAGGTAAGAAGGAAATGACCTCACTGCAGCCTGAACTTTGGGTATTTCAGTGACAGGCTGGAGAGAGAAGGTTGAGTACCCATCATCTTTGTGACATACTTTCCTCATCAAAGGAAGAAGATAGGATCCAGACCTGACCATTGCATACCGTCTTATTTGTAGCAATTCCCTGGCTTCCCATCAGTCAGGGAAAATTGTACTTTTCTCAACTATTAGAGCAGGGGCTGTAAAATAGGCTGTGCACCGCCCTTACGATTCATTAGGGCACAGGAAGAAATGATGGAACTTTTATGTATTTAGGTAATATCCAAAAATTACCCAAAATTAAGCCTTGATAACATTTTCTATATGAATTAACACATTTTTCTTCTACCAAAAACCAAGAATATTAAATGTTTGACCATTTTGTAATGACAGGTTTAGTGTTCTGAAATTGTTATCTGAGAAAAACTTATACAAAACAAATGCAGTTAAATTGTCCCTTCATAATAAAGATGATTTTTGAGAAATGAGAGAGAAAAAACTAATTTTCAAGAGAAAAAACTTGTGCTAGGATAAAAAAATGTGAAAAACCAATATTTGAAAATATTTCTGTTGTTAACATTGTATTACTGAAACAATGCATTTCTATTACAATGTCTCCGATTTCCACACAATTAAACTTCAAATCCAAATTTTCTGACTTGTTAAAAGCAATCTTCCAAGTGAGGCCATTTAGTGAGTTTTAAATTAATTTGTTAAAATATTAGAATACAACACTTTCTGATTTGTTTGAATGACTGATTGACATCAGGAAGTTGGAAATTTGCTTAGATAATTTCAAGAGAAACATAGGTTCAATCGGAGAATTTGATTGAAAATAAGTATTACAATTTAGTACATTCATCCAACAATATCTGGCTTCCATTCGAATCTAGAAATTTGTGAGATATCTTCTCCAGCTGTGAATACTGAACAATGAAATAAAGTGAACTTACAAAACATGTTCAGATTGCTGCATAACAAAATGTTCAAAACAAGATGTTAACAGCAAACTGAAGTCACATTGCTCTCCTTAAAAGTGTAATTAGGCCAGGCGCAGTGGTTCATGCCGGTAATCTCAGCACTTTGGGAAACCAAGGCAGGTGGATCACTTGAGGTGAGGAGTTCGAGACCAGCCTGGTCAACACGGTGAAACCCCATCTGTACCAAAAATACAAAAATTAGCTGGGTGTGGTGGTGCATGCCTGTAATCCCAGCTACTTGAGAGGCTGAGGCAGGAGAATAGCTTGAACCCAGGAGGCGGTGGTTGCAGTGAGCTGAGACTGTGCCATTGCACTCCAGCCTGGGTGACAGAATGAGACTGTCTCAAAACATGTGTAATTAATAATAAGTAAAACTAGCAAACCATAAATTAAATATTTAAATATTTTATTTTCTTTATCTCATCCTTTACGATGTTTTATAATGTATATCACATGACAGTAGAATAGTATATGTCAATAGTTTAGAAATAAATGTGTGCACGCATGTGTGTGCGCACGCACACACACACACACACACACACATATATTTACCACTAGAGGTTTGCAATCACAAAAGTTCGGAGACTTCAGTAGGAACACTTTCCTTTACTACTCAGTGCTCAAGTCTATAAAAGACAATAAGAATTGTACCCTTTTTTTAAAATAAATTTTTTATTGTAATAAGATATAAAAACATAAAATTTACCATTTTAACTAACTTTAAGTGTTCAGCTCTGTGACATTACCTATATTCACATTGTTAGGTAGAATAATAGTGCTTCAGTATGCCTCCTTACGGTTTACAAAGCACTATGAGACTTTGATCTGATTAATGTTTATGAGAGACACAGTATACGAAGCCCATTTTACAGACGGTAAGAAGCACACGGGAGAAACTCAATGCTAGTAATTGTCAGAGCCAGGATTTAAGTTCTGATTTCCTGAAACACTGTTTTCTTCATACTTTCGCCCAAACCAGGAATGTCAAATAGCCCAAGACTTTCTTCTAAATTCCCTCAGACCCGGAGAATTACGTGGCATCGAACATAAATATCTGTGGCATTTATGTCTGAGATGCAGAAATACTCAAGGTTGCAAAAGAGAGAAGAATCACAAGGCTCAAGAGACTCTGCCTTACTGGCAAAACTGTGCCCCTAAAGCTAACCCCCTGCACACCTCTGATACTGTAAACTCATGTCAGCAGCCTTCAGAGGCAACGGAAAGAGGGAGGGGAAGCAGTACACTCTTAGCATAAGGCAAGCTTAGATTTGCCTTGCAAGTCAAAGCCCTCCAGCCCTGAGCACTTGCAAGGCCTCATCCCTCCACTCTCTCTCCCCCTCTACTTGGCTCTCATCTTCTTCCAGCCACAGCCCACAGGTTTTGTCTTTTGGAAAGGTTTCAAGGCCATCTTAGGCTAAAGGCCCTTCCTCTGAACTTTCTGAGACAGTCCCGCTGTTTACCTAGTCACAGCGCAGGCTGTCTTGTTTCATAATTCTGCAACTTCTCTGTTGCCAGCACGGTCCTGGAGGATCCCAGAGCACAGAGCCTGGTGTGCAGCCGCGCTCAGTGTCCTTGCTGAGTGAATGATGGGCTCCATTCGTCTGTATTCACCAGTGGGGTTAAGCTTCCCACTTCTGAAGTAGCTAAAGCACTTCAGTCTGTTCAGACCCAGCTGAGGGTATTCTCAGAGCCCCATGTGAGGGGGACGGAATTATGAAGCTGAAAGCTTATTCAGAAATAACAGCTGTGGGCCCGGTTATTCAATTCGGACTCTCTGGGCCCAGTTGAACCCCTTAAAATAGCCCATAAATCTTCTCCCAAGCCCAAGGCCAGCAGAATTTTTTCCCTGGAGTTACCAAAAGCCCAATTCTCTTTTTGTTCTCTTTTGTGACCCAGCACAAAGCCCAGCAGGCTGGACCTGCAGGCAGGCTCACAGCCAGCAGCTGCTGAGCTCCCTCGTCTCAGCATCTGACAGAGGGCCCGGCACCAAGCATTTCGAGCATAAAACGGGGCTGATTCAGGTGCTGGGGTTGGTTCTTCAGAAGCTGCCATCTGGACATGCTCCACCTCAGAGAAAAATGCCAAGCTTAGGAGTTCATCAGGCGGGAGGGCCTCCAGGTGCACCTGTGAGCAGAATCGCTCATTAATTTATACTCGCTGGACCACAGCAACACGACATCTTCAGGCGCAATCCACCTGCCATAAATGCCCTAGCTGGGCAAGCAGTGACATTGTTGGGCACAAACCTGGTAGCTACCTGCAAGGGGTAACATGAAACTGAATAAGGTCTCCTGGTGGGGGAGGCCAAGTTCAAGGTCAAGATCAGCGGATTCAAAGTGAGTACCAGAGTGTTCATTTCCTCACATGCCTGCTGAATGCTTTAGGCCTGCTCCTTTCCCCACTGGCAAGTCTCCTCTGTTCTGTTTAGACACAGACGACACACACACACACACACACACACACCAAAAACACACACATGGACAAAGGGTAAGCACCAAACAAGAGCAATAAAAGGAAGACATTACTGAATGAATGGAAATTTTAAAACAGAAAAGTTTTCTTCACCTCAAGCTATGCCCATTTAGAATTATTTACAGTTTGGCTTAAATCAACGCAATAATAAACGAGCTATCACTTTTTCAAAAAAAAATATCAAAGTGTATATGCTTCCTCTGAACCTAATTGCCAAGATATGTTGGCTCTCATACAAAAACTGGGTTTTGTGTCAACCAATCTTAATTCATTTTGAATGGTTTGGCTGCTGAGTAAATGCAGTCTAAGTAACAGCCCCATGTGATTTGTATTAGACCTGAGCTTCTAAAGTTTTGCTGAATCTTGTGCTCATACACCTCTTTGAAGAGCAGAGATAATTATAAAAGAAAGCCATAAGAAGGTAAGTCCAGTTTACTACCCAAGTTCCTCGTCCCAAGTAACGCCGGGGCCTATACACAAACTCTGTCTTCCTCCTTACCTTTGTCTTGCATGGAGTTAACACGATTGTTAACCGAGGGAGAGTTGGTTTTAGTTTATCACCAAACTTTCCTCTTTTTCAGCTCCTTCTGGGACCCTGGCTGCTATGTAGGAGCAGAAACAGAACATATTCGGATCTTCCTCTTTACATTTCCCCCTAACTTGCCGATACATAAAAAATAGCAAGAACATAGTCTCATTAATGGTTTTATGTAACTCATTTAAGTTACTATATTAAGCTTAGTCTATAGGAAGGGAGAATAAATAAAAGAATGCACTAATTAATACACTCTGAAATACTACCCTGGCAACTAACCACTTAGGATTGCACCCTGAATTATTACACTGACTCATTTCCTTAAGAGGTAAGAATTTCTCATAACGTAGTGGGCAGACTCCTATTCACTTCCATATGACCATTCACTCCAAAGCCTCCCTCCACCAGCTTCTCTTGCTTTATCTCAGGGCTATAGACAATAATGTCTTTCATTGAAAACCAGGTCCCTTGCCAACATTCCATTTTCCACTTCCCACTGGTGAGCCAGACACCTACCAGGTATGGCATAGAAAACTCTCAAAGACATTCTGTCTCTTTCATCTCCTCCAGGGTGACAGTGAAGCTACTAGTATAGTTATTTATTATCAGGCATTCACTTTGAGATAACTTCTCTCTCTACTCAGTCCCACGAAGAGATAGAATGAATACAGCGTGAATTAAGTTTTAATTCCTAGCATTTTTCTTTGCTATCAGATTGTCTTTTCTTTGAGTTATACAAATACTGGAAGCAAATAACAGAACAAAGAAAACCCAACTCGTGTAGATGGAGAAAACATTTTAAATTCTTTCAAAATGAGATGATGCCACTGAGGTGATAAGATGAATAAAATACTCATTTGGGCAAAATCCACAGACAGCACAGCACGCTGGCAGTAGAAGAGTATGGTTGTGATGGCCTGGGAAAGAGAGGCTTCTGGAAAAGCTGAAGAGACAGTCTGTGATGTTTGCATGGATGAGACAAAACAGGAAGATCAGAAGGAAGATCTGAGTCAAAGTTAATTTTCCTATGATATGACCCAATAGCTATAACCAAGGACTCAGCTTTGGGGTTGACTTTTATCCCATTTCCATCCCTAGCCTGATGCTTTTCTACTTTTGCCTAATCATTATCAAAATCCTGCCATTCATCTCTCAAGGCCCAGCAAGGGCCCCACTTCCTTTCCCCAACCTTCCTAGACCACCCAGACTTCACTAGTAACACCTTCGTCTGCACTCCCAAAGCATGCCTTGTTTCTCTAGACATCAGCACATTCCTCTCTCACTATCATGTGTTCTTGATATGTGTGTGTTTGAGAAGGAGTTTTGCTCTTGTCATCCAGGCTGAAGTGCAATGGCAGTGCAATGTAACAATCTCTGCTCACTGCAACCTCCGCCTCTGGGATCAAGCAATTTTCCTGCCTCAGCCTCCTGAGTAGCTGGGATTACAGGTGCCCACCACCACACCTTGCTGATTTTTGTATTTTTAGTAGAGATGAGGTTTAGCCATGTTGGCTAGGCTGGTTTTGAACTCCTGACCTCAAGTGATCCACCCACCTCAGCTTCCCAAAGTGCTAGGATTACACGGATGAGCCACCATGCCTGGCCTGAATACTTATTATAATACAATGCCATCAGTATTTAGTCAAGAGTTTCTATATAAATGATAGCTTGCTGCTAGAAAACCCTAGTAAACTTTAATTCTCCTCTGTCAGTTTGTTACATTAGTTTAGCCATAAAACTATCTTTTTGTGCAGTCGGCATGCTTTTAAGTAACATATTTTTGCTTCTGTCCATGTTTATTAAGATGAAAGCTTTAACTATAGGTCCACTTATTTGTTTCCTTACGGTTTTAAACTAAAGATTCTGACACATAAAAAGTGAGACCCGATCAATAGGCTCTTGGATTCCTCCCAATAGAACAGCTTTCAACAACCTCTTCTACTCTAGGGACTCACATTGAAAGGACAGGAGAGATTGCCAGTATTTTAAAATTCTGTTTCCACTTTTATAAATTTGGAATTGAATGCCTATACGGAATCCTTTATTTTCAAAATGTATTCATTTTGACTAAAATCTGATTTTTGAATGAAATTCAGATACAAATTTACAGTGACTTCAAATGGATGAATCAAGAAGACATTTATGTTTCACTCCCCTAAAGTATATATGAGCCACTGTCAAATGCAAGAGGGAAATGTCTAACAGCAAATGCCTTTATTTCCAGAAGATTCCATGACTCAATCATATGCTTATTAGTCCTCGGCAAGTCCCTAAAACATCTCGGTAACCTGAAAACTCCCTCTCTTGAATCTCTACCTACCATGAGGTCAAATTCATTCACACATATATGGCACTTCCCACGTAGATTGATTCTTTCTCTAGGAATGGATTCTAAGTCATTTGAAAAGTGACAACAGGATGACATATTCTGTACAAAGTCACCTGATTAGATGTGTCGATAAAAAGATATTGCTAGGTTCTGCAGCCCAGGATATATGAATGACTCCACATATCAACACTCCAGACCAGAAATTGAAAAAAAAAGAAATCTGGTTGTCATCTTGGTTGTACCACTAACTAGTTGTGACCTTTGAAAATTGCTTCATCACTCTGAACCTTGATTACTTGTCTGTAACAGAGGCATTACAGCTAGAGCTCCATAGTACTCAATAGGCCTTTGGACAAAAACTAAGCTATTGCGTTATGGACTTTTTTCCCTGTTTACCACCCTTGTTAGCTCCTTGCTCCTTTTCTTTCATAAAAGGAGAAATGAGAAAAGAAATACTATGAAGACATCAATAATTTTGAAATTTAACAGAAATATTGTACATGTTGTTTGCCTGGCTCTTTGCCTTGAGTGTACAGACATGATCAAATCTTACAGCCTTCAAGCTATGCATGCTGAAGAGCAGGTGATAAGACATGGGATGTTCACACAACAAATGTTTATCGCACGTCTGCTATGTTAGGCACCCTTCTAACAAGGCACAAAAGAAACCAAAACCTCTGGAGATCAGTAAGTAAGATCTAGAGAATGTTAGATAGTCATAGGTGATAAATCAAATGCGAGAAGGAAAAGGGAGAAATAAAGGTTAATTCGCCTGTTTGTATGTTTGGGGCGTAAGTCATTGGATAGGTAATAGTGACACTTGCTGAGATCAGGGAAAGTAGGTAGGGGGAAGAGGCAATACAAGTTAGCGCAGGGCGGGCTGAATCAGTGACTCTGTAGTTTGAGATGCCTACTACACATCTAAACGCTGATATCAGGTAGGCAGTTAGACATGTGTCTGGAGTTTTGGCTAGAAGTTAGGGACAGAACTTCCATTTGGGAATCATCCCCCAGAGGTGGTTTTTAAAGCACTCGGTCTTGAGAGAAAGTATAGGCAGCCAACACTATCCAGGATGGAGCTGTGAGAGGATCCAGTAGTTAGAGGTCAGGTAGAGGAGACAGAGTCAGCATAAAAGACAGGGTCAGCCAAAACAGCAAGAAGAAAATTAAGAGAGTGTGGTGGCTCAAAACCAAAATAGTTTTTCAAAAATAAGTAAATGCTTAACTATGTAAAATATTGCCGAGGGGGGTGGGTGGATAAGGTGTCCACTGGATTCAGCAACACGAAACTCACAATAAACTTTGCAAAGCACAATTTTAGTTGAATGGTGGGGACAGAAACCAGACTGGAATGAGTTGAAGAAAGAACAGAAAGTAAACGGACAGGGACTCATGGTCTAATCCACTACCTCAGGAAGTTTTGTTGAAAAGGTCAGCAGGGAAAAATAAGGTGAAACCACAAGATCTACTGGCTGGTATTTATATCCTAAAAGAGATGACCCAGTCAAAGACTAGTTGATGCAGAGACATTTGGAATCACGGATTAAAGATCCTTTCAAGGCAATCACGGATGAGTTCCAGAATCCAAAGGAAGACTCTTCTTCCACAGTATTAGGAGGAGATACAAAGATGTATATATGAGTAAATACCTTTTATAATTAGAGGTAGAAAGATAGTTTAAACATCTTCTGGCAGGGTGCGCTGGCTAACGACTGTAATCCCAGCCACTTTTGGGACGCCGAGGCAGGCTGATTACCTGAGGTCAGGAGTTCAAGACCAGCCTGGCCAACAAGGTAAAACCCCATTTCTACTAAGAAGACAAAAATTAACCAGGCATGGTGGTGGGTGCCTGTAATCCCAGCTACTCGGAGGCTGAGGCAGGAGAATCACTTGAACCTGGGAGGTGGAGGTTGCAGGGAACTCAGATTGTGCCACTGCACTCTGGCCTGGGCAACAGAGCAAGACTCTGGCTCAAAAAAAATAATCTTTTTTATATTTTTTTCAGTAAAGTAGGAAACAAGATCATCAGCAAGGAGTAGGGGCAACCATGGGAGAGAAGGAGTGTGAGAAGTTTGAGGAGAATATGTGTTTTACGAAAAAGTCACTGCAGAAAAATAGAAAAGCCAACTAATGAGGTAAACAGTAGGATTCCCAAGCACAGCTGCTTGCCTGTGGAAGTTTGTGGCCATAAATTCCAAGAGGAACTGGGCACCACACTATCTTCAGCAGCTCCGCCCCTCAGCCATAGACACAAAGAAAGAGAAAAGTTAGACGACTAAAATGGGATTTCCCCGGGTGAGCATGATGGAGAAAGTGATCATAGTGATAGAAAATGGGATGTAAGTGAAGTAAAGAGGAAAGTGCAGAAAAAGAGAGATGGATGGGTAAGAAATGGAGAAGCGATTGGAAGCCTGAGCTCAGTGGGGTGAAGGAATTGTTGCAGAAGGGATTACAAAGTACTGTGCTGGACGAAGAAGGGGAAGGCTCAGAAAATGGGATGCTTAGGACAGAGTTAATGCACTTAACAATGATGACATAGTGGAAAGGAGTAGGTGCTGAGTTGGGAAATGGAGAGAAAAAAATAAAGGAGGTGAAAAAATCAAGGGGCTGGTAGACTGGGGTCACCCTGTGCGAGTGTCGAATTTACCAGAGCTTACAGGGATGGAGAGGGCCACTGTAAGCCAAGACGACAAAGAATGACCAGGAAGTCAGAACATGATCTTAACGAGAGAAAGCTGCATGAGACTTAAGGGAACTGAGGGTTTTGGAGAAAGGAGGTGTATTAGTAGGGGTTCTCTAGAAAGACAGGGCTAATAGGATAGATGTATATGTGAAAGGGAGGTTATTAAGGAGTATGGGCTCACACGATCACAGGGTGACGTCCCATAATAGGCCATCTGCAAGCTAAGGAACAAGGAAGCCAGTCCAAGTGCCCAAATCTCAAAAGTAGGGAAGCTGACAGTGCAGCCTTCAGTCTGTGGCTGAAGGGCCCAGAGCCCCTGACAAACCACTGGTGTAGGTCTAAGAGTCCAAAAGCCGAAGAACTTGGAGTCTGATGTTCAAGGGCAGGAAGCATCCAGCACGGGAGAAAGATGGAGGCCAGAAGACTCAGCCAGTCTAGGCCTTCCGCGTTCCTCTGCTTTCTTTATTCTAGCTGCACTGGCAGCTGATTAGACGGTGCCCACCCAGATTGAGGGTGGCTCTGCCTCTCCCAGTCCACTGACTCAAATGCTGATCTCCTTTAGCAACACCCTCACAGACTCACCCAGGAAAAACACGTTGCATCCTTCAATCCAATCAAGTGGACAGTCAATATTAACCATCACAGGAGGACTGAAACTTAGAAAAATGTTGAAGCTGTTAAAATAAAAACAACCTCCAGTGGAGAAAGCCATAGGCAAAATGGTGGTATTGGAGGTTCCAGTTAGCAAGAAGTTCAGAAGAATGTTCCGGTCACACGCTGTAAATGGCGAATCAGGTCCAGACTCCAAACACAGGACTTTTTCTGCTTTATCACATTTGCTATATGGTAAATGTATATTTTCTTTTTGATTTTTAGATTTGTTTTGAGACTTTTGTGATTATTCCTGGAGATAAATGGAAAGTTATTGAGGATGGCCGTGAAATCTCTCTAAGGTATATATGAGATTTAGATCTTAATTGCTTTCTGATAATATATACATTTGTGCTCTCTTTTTAACTTTATAAATAGAAATAACCTAAAATATGAATAATTAAATTATTTTTGATTAACCTGATTTTGATTTAATAAAAAAGGGGTAGAAGCTCAAACATTTGCACCTTTCTTGTCTCTTTCCTCCTGTGACCATGTGTTAACCCTCTGCTTAGACATTGATACGAGAAGCCTTCCTGATACCACTAGTTGCTCCTTGTCGTTTTACTTGCACGGGAATCCTTATTTTTCTTGAGCCCATATCTTACTCTCTTTGAGAACATCTCAGGTGAATTCTCCCAATTTGATATGATGTTAAGGATTTAAGAGGCCAACATATTGGAAATACATGTTCACTCACACACACACACACACACACACACACACACACACACACACATAATCCAAATGTTGCCACTTACTAGCTGTGTGACATTGACCTTATTTCTTACCTGCTTAACTGTACTGTAAAATGAAGATAATAAAAGTAGTTATACCATAGGACAGTCACGGGAACTAAATAGGAAAACACATACATAGAGGTTAACAGAGCCTGAGGCATAGTGAGAACTGAATGAATGTTAATTCTGATGCGTATTACATATGCACTGTGCATGTACATTTACATATGCATGCACACCTAGGGGGAAGAGTAGGCTTCTCCTGAATTTCACATGTAGAAGTGAATGCTCTTCCTATGAACTTCTCTGTCGTCTTTTAAAACACTATTGACAGTCTCCCAATCTGGAGATCTTAAGCATCTAATCATGACTGGTTTCCTACCCTCAGAACAATCTATCAGTTCCTTGATTTCTCATTTTCTCTCAAATTCCATTCAAAAGCTCTTTTTTCTTATTTTTCTCTAGTCCTTAGGATTATTGACCTTTGATTCTTAGCCACTTGAATTCAGAAATAAAATAGTATTAGAACCTATGTGATCCAAAAGATCAGTGGTGATTTAACAAACATTATTTAAAAATTTTCTTTTAAATGGGCAATTTTATGCCTCAACCAATATTTAAAGTTAATTTCTCTGTTGGTATTTCCCCCTGAAAGTCCTTTGTGAAAAACAGTCATCTGATTAAGTGTATACCTTTAACTCATGCACCTTGAATTGCAGGTCGGAAAGGAAATGAATATAAATCCTGGGTGGAAACAAAACTTAGATCCCCTCAAAGGTGACATGACCACATGAGAAAGCTCCTCATATGAATTTTCCAACCTAAAATTAAACTTCAGATTTACTGTTCTAACATTTGCTACTGTGAAAACAGCATAATCTTACCTGGATTCTATCAATAATGCCCAGATACATGCATATTCTCTTAAATTATAGGCATCCATAGTAACTGACATCTGAAAAGCAAAGTGAAGAGATCTGTTCAGAACATGACACTTAGCTTTCAATTTTAGATTAGTCAAAATGAGGTAACTTAACGTTTAATTGGTTCAGAAGGGACTTGGAATTCTTCTCACTCTTACTTCTCCTTAGCGTTATTATCAAAACTAAGTAGATTGCTTGCCATAGCCAATGAGAGTCTGCAGCCACCTCACACCCTATTGAGTGAGAAACTACTGGATGGCTATGATCAAAAAGATAAGAAGTAACAAATGTTGTTGAGGTTGTAGAGGAAAGGGAAGCCTTGTACTCTCTTGGTGGGAATGTAGACTGCTACAGCCATTACAAAAGATAGTATGAAGGTTCCTATGGAAATTAAAAATTAAAAAAAAAAATAAAAGGGGATGACCCAGCAATCCCTTTTCTGGATATATACCCAAAGGGGATGAAATCACCATTATCTGCACTCCCATGTTTATTGCAGCACTATTCATAATAGCCAAGATATATAAACAGCCTAAGTGTCTTTTAATGAATGAAAGGATAAAGAACAGATGGTATATACACACAATGGAATGTTACTCAGCCTTTAAAAAGGTCAATGCTGGCATTTGCCGTCACATTTTGGGCCCAGAGGACATCATGCTAAGTAATATAAGCTAGACATAGAAAGAAAAAAAAATATTGCATGATCTCAAATATATTTAGAATCTTTTTTAAAAAGGTCAAATATACAGAAATAGAGAATGAAACAGTGGTTACTATGGGGGGGAATAGGGAGATGGTGGTCAAAGGATAAGAGGTAGCAGGTATGTAGGATGAACAAGTCTAGAGAAGTGACATGCAACATGACGACTAAAGTTAATACAATTTCATGGCATTAGAGATTTTTATCAAATAAGTAGATCTTAGCTGCTCTTGCCACAGAAGTAACTATGTGAGATGCAAATACGTTCATCTTCTTCACTATAGCAATCATTTCACATCTACATGTATCCTGTAATATTATGTTGCAAACCTGAAATATGCACAATAAAATCTACTTTTTAAGTCTTCAGATGAAGTATTCCTATAAACTGAGCTATATGGCAAGAAATGCACTGAACTAGGGACCCAAGCTTCTGACTCATATAAAACGAGGAGAGGAAGAGTGAAGGCGAAAGGCTAAAATATTTCACCTCCTAGACATTGGTTTCCTCTACATAGAAATCAGGTTATAAGAAATTTGACTACCCAAATTCAAAATCAAAATGAACTTGATTATTTCTGTTTTAGCGTCTATTTGTGATGCTAAAAAAAATAGACAGCATAGGAGTATGTTTTATCGGAAATCAATTAATATCTGGATTTACTTCCATCAGTACTGTTAACTTTATGACTAAGAGAATGCTACTTAAATTCAGTTTTATTGTCTGTAAAACTAGCAGGGAGAATTCAATATCATTAAAAGTTCTAAAAATAACCTTCTTCTTTATGAAACAATTGATATAATAAGACCTGTTTGACAACTTAACTACATTCTAAGGATCAAATGATGTAAGATATATGAAATTATAAACTATAAATCATGAGTCAGATTTAAACTTCATTTGCTATTATTCTGAGTCACATAAAAATTTAGTTGTCTAAGGTAATGCCATAATAAGTCATACTTCTTCACTTCCCAAAACAGAATCCAACTCATCACAGAAACTAAAAAAAAAATATTTTGTAATGAATAAACACATGAACTGGGGTCTGAACCTAAACTGTCTGTCCCAGGGCCTGGGAGCTTAACCACTATTTCATGCTGTGCTACATTTGCCAACAAAGATAAATGAAAGTCAGCAGTGGAGAAGATATGACGTAATTCTATAGTACTAGTACCAATTTAATTTAGAATAATGGGAGCAGAGAGCACCAGAATAAGTAAGCCACGAGGCACTATTCTACCAGGGGAATACTTCAGAATGAGAATAATTTTCATGAATTGAATACTTTTGAGATGTTAGACAATTCCAAAAAGCTCTCATGCTTCAAATATTGTGGTAATGTTCCTTCTTTTCCCAAGAAAAGAGAAAAAACACACATATTAGGCTACAGTTATTTCCTTAGATACACCAACCCATCCCTGAGCGGGTAGTATATTTACAGGAGGAAAAATTATGCTAGAGTCTGTGCCCAGACAAGGGAAGCCAAGGTAACAGCATGGCTCAATATAGTATAATGAAAGGAAGTTCCATTTCATCTGACTCCCAAAGCTCACACCAAACTTGCTGAAAAGGCCAATGTGATCCTTGTTATCCTTCCACATTGCTTACATAGACAGTCTGTGCCTGTGCCCGTGGCATAAGATACTGAAAGCTGACCTCTCCCCTAGGAGTCAGCCAGTCATCTTTCACCCAATCCAAGCTAACCCTTCTCTGGCCCTAGACCTTCTTCTGAGAATAAAAATGTCGAGCAATTTAACTTTCTCTTAGGGTGTTAAATATACTTTATGGAAGCATTTATTTTTAAAATAATAGGTCTTTTTTATACTACTAAAGTAAAGCATTATGAATATTTGAAAAATACTAAAAAGCATTAAAGAATAGTATAATCTCATTTCCTGGAATCAACCACTATAGAATATATCTTTCATGTGTTTGTATCTATAGAATTCCAATTTTATGACATATATATAATAATTTATTATATATATAATTTCTATACAATTTGTTTCATATGTTTAGGAATCAAAATTGTGACTACGTTATTTAATGTAATTTTTAAAATTTAATATTACATTGGAAGTATGTTTCTATGTAATGAAACATTTGAAAACACGAATTTTCAGAAACTTCTTCAGGCTGTAATATAGTAATCAAATTAATCTTTGGCAGACAGTAATTATAAAAGCTGGATAAAATGTCAGAAATACATCTAGAAGAAGGCATTGGAGAACAACCAAGGTAACCAGGCCTTGAGGGGCCAGTATCCCAGAGAAGAGAAATGCATTGCTGTGAGACCACTATTTACCCTATTATTTCCCTTTGAGGTATTTATTAATCCATAAGCACTTCACAGCATACAGGCCAAGCAGGGAGACAAAAATCTTCTGGGGTTAACAGAAAAGAAAGATGAAGAAAGAAAGTGTGTGAGGTAATGAATATCTTGATGATTTAGCCATTCTACAATGAATATATACATGTTACATCATATACCATAAAGATATACAATTTTTATTTTTCAATTACAAATATGTTAATAAATAAGAATAAAGAAAAAGAAAAGTGCAGAGAAATCCTGTACTCTGTACTGCTTCTGCCTTCAGGGCTTGTCATTTCTTAAGTTGTGAGGAGTAAGAGGCCAAGAAGCCAAGCAGGAAGTAGCTAACAGAAACATAAAAATAGCTAAGTACATTTGTGTTTTTAGTGCTGGCAAAATAAAAATTGGAGGTCAAAGCCTGTTAAGAAGGAGGATCCCAGTAAACAATTTAGGCCTTTAGGTGAGATCCAGGAACAGCTGCATCCTAGGAGGTAAAAGCCAACTGGTAAAAGACTATCAGAAAGATTAAAAGCCAGTTTCAAATCACCCAAATGTCCAATTAGGCGGAGGTCATCTGGCCTCACTCTAAACGCCTGCCAGAAGACAATTAATTCCTATTTCAAGAAGAGAGCTACCCAAAGCTCTATAATTGTTCATATATATTAACCATTCAAAATTACCAGTGATACCAGATGACTGGACTAAATAAATCAAAACTAAGAAATAAAAACTCAGTGGACTTCTCAGAGATAGACTTTAAAATAATTTTGATTAATATGTTTAGCAAATTGTATGATAAAATATGAAGCTTCAGAAGATAATTGGAAATTATAAAAAAGGGTTCAGTGGAAATTCTCTAGCAGGAAAACACTACAAAACTAAAAAAATAAATCGACTTAACAGTGATTATAGACATAGTAGGAGAGAGGATTAGTCATCTGAAAGACAAGACAGTAGAAAGTACAAAACCTGAAATACACAGAGAAGAAGAGAAATGAAAATAGAGAAGAATGTAAGAAAAACATGGGACAATGTGAAACAATATAATATACATGTAGTTGGAGTTCTAGGACTTGAATAGAAGAATAAAAGAAGTCATATTCCAAGAAATAATGGTGAAGAATTCCTTAATAATTGATTAAAGATGTCAAATCACATATGTAAATGCATTACAACAAACACCAAGTAGCATAAATAAAGTAAGAGTTTGAGACCAAGGTGCTTTATAGCAATACTACTGAAAATGAATAATAAAAGAAAAATTTAAATTAGCCAGAAAAAAACATATTTGTACAAAGAACAACAATAATACTGAGCCTGGATTCTTTAAAGAACAGAATCAACAAGAAATGAAGATATTGCTCCAGGAATGGAGTAATATCTTCAAGGTCTAATGGAAAGACTGCCTTCTTCAAATTTATTATTTAGAGAAAATATTCTTAATAAATTTAGGTGCAATTAAAACATTTTCAGACAAACAAAAACTAAATAAAAATGGGTGGTGAGCCTGTATTTTAGCCTTTGATAAAATTCAACATCCCTTGATGTTAAAAACTCACAATAAATTAAGTATTGAATGGACATACCTAAAAATAGTAAGAGCCGTATATTACAAACCCACAGCCAATATCATACTGAATGGGTAAAAGCTGGAAGCATTCCCTTTGAACAACACAAGACAAGGATGCCCTCTCTCACTGCTCCTATTCAACATAGAATTGGAAGTTCTGGCCAGGGCGATCAGGCAAGAGAAAGAAATAAAGGGTGTTTAAATAGGAAAAGAGGGAGTCAAATTGTCTCTTTTTGCAGATGACATGATCCTCTGTCTAGAAAACTCCAGCCCAAAAGCTCCTTGAGCTGATAAGCCACTTCAGCAAAGTCTCAGGATATAAAAATCAATGGGCAAAAATCACAAGCATTCCTATACATCTATAATAGGCAAGCAGAGAGCCAAATCATGAATGAACTCCTATTCACAATTGCTACAAAGAGAATAAAATATCTGGGAATACAGCTAACAAGGGATGTGAAGGACCTCTTCAAGGAGAGCTATAAACCACTACTCAAGAAACTAAGAGAGAACATGAGCAAACGGAAAAGCTTTCCATGCTCGTGGATAGGAAGAATCAACATCGTGAAATGGCCATACTGCCCAAAGTAATTTTCAGATTCAATGCTATTCCCATCAAACTACCATTGACATTCCTCACAGAATTAGAAAAAATCTACTTTAAAATTCATATGGAACCAAAAAGGGCCTGAATAGCCAAGACAATCCTAAGCAAAATGAACAAAGCTGGAGGCATCACACTACCCATCTTCAAACTATACTACAAGGCTATAGCAACAAAAACAGCATAGTACTGGTACCAAAACAGACACACAAACGAATGGAACAGACTAGAGATCTCAGAAATAAAACCACACATCTACAACTATCTGATCCTCAACAAATCTGACAAAAACAGCAATGGGGAAAGGATTTTCTATTTCATAAATGTGCTGGGAGAACTGGCTAGTCATATGCAGAAAACTGAAACTGGATCCCTTCCTTACACCTTATTAAAAAATTAACCCAAGATGAAATATAGACTTAAATGTAAAACCCAAAACTATAAAAACTCTAGAAGAAAATCTAGGCAATACTATTCAGGACATAAGCACGGGAAAAGATTTTATAACAGAAACATCGAAAGCAATTTCAACAAAAGCAAAAATTGACAAATGGGACCTAATTAAACTAAAGGGCTTCTGCACAATAAAAGAAACTATCACCAGAGTAAACAGACAACCTACAGAATGGGAGAAAATTTTTGCAATCTATCCATCTAACATAGGTCTAATATCCAGAATCTACAAGGAACTTAAACAAATGTACAAGAAAAAAGCCAACGACCCCATTCAAAAAGTGGGCAAAGGACATGAACAGACACTTCTTAAAAGAAGACATTCATGCAGCCAGCAAACATATTAAAAAAAAGCTCAACATCACTGATCATTAGAGAAATGCAAATAAAACCACAATGAGATACCACCTCACTCCCGTCAGAATGGTGTTATCAAAAAGTCAAGAAACAACAGATGCTAGAGAGGCTGTGGAGAAATAGGAATGCTTTTACACTGTTGGTGGGAGTGTAAATTAGTTGAAACATTGTGGAAGACAGTGTGGCAATTCCTCAAAGATCTAGAACCAGAAATACCATTTGACCCAGCAATCCCATTACCAGGTATATATCCATAGGAATATAAATCATTCTGTTATAAAGACACATGCACACGTATGTTTACTGCAGTATTATTCACAATAACAAAGATATGCAACCAACCCAAATGTCATCAATGACAAACTGGATAAAGAACATGTAGTACATATACACCATGGAATATTATTTAGCCATAAAAACAAATGAGATCATGTCCTTTGCAGTGCCATGGATAAAGCTGGAAACCATCATCCTCAGCAAAGGAACACAGGAACAGAAAATCAAACACCGCATGTTCTCACTCATAAGTGAGAGCTGAACAATGAAAACACATGGACACAGGGAGGGGAACATCAAATCCTGGGGCCTGTTGTGGGGGTGGAGGGGAGGGAGAGCATCAGGATAAGTAGCTAATGCATGCTGGGCTAACTGCCTAGGTGATGGGTTGATAGGTGCAGCAAACCACCATGGCACATGTTTACCCATGTAACAAACCTGCATGTCCTGCACACGTATCCAAGAACTTAAAATAAAATCAAATTAAATGTAAAACAAAAACCCAAATTAAAAGGTATCACACAGCAAATAAATAAATAAAGTACAAGTGGGAGGTTCAGACAAAAGAAAAACTGGTCCTAGATTGAAACATGGAAATTCAGAAAGGAATTACGTTCACAGCTATGGTAAAATGTAGGTAACTATGGATTACTATTGACTATAAAAAGAAATTATACCAAGGTGGGTGGATCACCTGAGGTCAAGAGTTCAAGACCAGCCTGGGCAATATGGTGAAACCCCGTCTGTACTAAAAAATACAAAAATTACCTGGGCATGGTGGTGTGCGCCTGTAATCCCAGCTACTCAGGAGGCTGAGACTGGAGAATTGCTTGAACCCAGGAGGCAGAGGTTACAGTGAGACGAGATGGTGCCACTGCACTCCAGCCTGGGCAACAGAGCGAGACTGTCTTAAAAAGAAAAAAAGAGAAAGAAAAAGAAAGAAACTATAATAAAGTTTTGAAAGATTCTAAATGTATGTAGAATTAAAATAATGACAAAAATGGTAAAAGGATAAAGAGGAAGATATCTAAAATAAAAGTATTTTAAGGTTTTTATATTGTCTGGGAAATGGTGAAAGTGTTTACAGTAGATTAAGTTAACACAAGGGTTTGTGTTTTAATCTTTAGGATAACCATTAAATAAAGACAAAATCATAATTTTAAAAAGTTAATAGTCTAAAAGGAGGTCAAATAAAAAAAAAAGGGGAAAAGTAAAATCAAATAGAAAACAGTGATAGGGCTGATATAAATACAACTATATCTGTAATTACATAAAATACAAATGCCAAATAGAAGACTATCAGACTGAACACAAAAAGAGAAAAACTCTATGCTGCTTACAAAAGACACACTTTAACTATAAGACAGAGAAGTTAAAAGTAAAGGGTAGTGAAGGATATACAATACAAACACTAAGTGAAAGAAAACCATAGTAGCTATCTTAATATCAAACAAAAAAGCCCTTAACACAAGAGCATTATTGCAGATAATAGGGTCACGCAACAACAAAAGAATTTGCTTTTTGTAAGTGTACATGAAATAGTTACCAAAATACACCATATTGTGCTATAATCAGGTTTCACCTGCCCATAGTGTCATTAAGTTAGAAATCAATAATGATCAGATAACTGAAAATGTTAATATCAATAGAAAGATATGACTCTACATTTTATGCACCTAATAATATTGCCTCAAAAAACATTGATGAAAGTTTACACAGGTAAAAAGCGCAATAAACAAATTTAGAATGATAGTGAGATATTTTATTTTATGATTTATTTTTATTTCTTACAAAAAAAAAAAACAGAATACGTGTGCAGAACATGCAGGTTTGTTACATAGGTATACGTGTGCCATGGTGGTTTGCCGCGTCTATTGATCCATCCTCCAAGTTCCCTCCCCCACCCTCTGCCCCCCAACAGGCATTGTCGTATGTTGTTCCTCTCTCTGTGTCCATGTGTTCTCATTGTTCCGCTCCCACTTATGAATGGAAACATGCAGCGTTTGGTTTTCTGTGCCTGTGTTAGTTTGCCGAGGATGATGTCTTCCACCTTCACCCATATACCTGTAAAGGACATGAACTCATTCCTTTTTATGGCAGTATAGTATTCCATGGTATATATGTACCACATTTTCTTTATCCAGTCTATCATTGATGGGAATTTGGGTTGGTTCCATGTCATTGCTATTGTAAATAGTGCTTCAGTAGACATACGTGTGCATGTGTCTTTATAATAGAATGATTTATATTCTTTGGGGCATATACCCAGTAATGGGATTGCTGGGTCAAATGGTATTTCTGGTTCTATAATGAGAGATTTTAATGTACCATTCTCAGTAGTTGATAAGTCAAGCAGACAAAACAATGGTAAGCATAGAATGTAATTTTTTATGGCATAATTCACACATACACAAAACACTGCACCCAACAACAAAAGAATATGCTTTTTGTAAGTGTACATGAAATAGTTACCAAAACACACCATACGTTGTGCTATAATCAAGTTTCATCTGCCCATAGTGTCATTAAGTTAGAAATCAATAATGGTCAGAGAACTAAAACATTCATGAACATTTAGAAATTAATCATCTATTAGATTAGTAATTCAACAAATAATCTATGGCTAATGTTGAGATCATAATAAAAACTAGAAAATATTTGAACTAAGTGGTAAAAAAAAAAAAAAAGCACGCAGACACACCAACACACCTGGGGTGGGGGTGTTCTGCTTCTGCTAGTCACAGTAATCCTCTTACCTGCAGGGGATATGTTCCAAGACTCCCAAGGGATCCCTGAAACCATGGATGGTACCAAATTCTGTATACACTATTTCTTTCCTGCACACACATGCTTTTGATGAAATTTATTTATGAATTAGATGCAGTAAGAGATGAACAACAATAACTAATAACAATAATTAAATAGAACAACTTGAATAAATAACGGTTCCCTAGAAGTAGATGCTAAGTAGGGGGAAAACCATATTTGAAAGACTGCACGTTGTATGATTTCATTTATGTGATATTCTGGAAAGGTAAAACTACAGGGACATAAAGCAGATGGGTGGCTGAGAGAGGCTGGGGTGGGAGAACAGGATTGGCTAAGGGGCATAAAGGAAGCTTTTGGGGGATGGAAATATTCTGTGTGTTTGCTTGGTAGTGGCAGTAGCTAGAGTGGTTATATAAACTATACACAGTTATCAAAACATCAAGTTGCACACATAAGACAGTAAATCTGACTGTATATAAATTATGGTAAATCTGTCTTTAAAAACACTTGTAAGAAACAGCTATAGATAAAGCTGTGCATAGAGCGCTATCTATAGCCTCGAATCCACGTATTTGGAAAGAAGAAACGATTAAAATGAAGGTTCTAAGTATCCATCCAACTCAGTATCCATCCAACTCAAGTAACTATAAATCTAAACCTGAGAACAGGAAGAACAGTATGGCACTGACCTCAGTTCTGGACAACAGACCAAGGGTACAGAAGACAGTCCAGGAGCAGGCCCACACACAGAAGGACACCTCGTACATGACAAGGTGCCACTGAGGCTGTGGGGAACAAACAGTCTTTCCAGTAACTGGCGCTTGGTCGACTGGACACACAGATTTTCTTTCTTCATGCCTGTTGGTCCCTACCTTACATTATTTACAAATATCAATTGTAGGAAGATTGTAGATATAACTATATAACATAAAACAAAGCTTCTCAAAAATAATATAGGAGAAAATCTTGATGACCTTAGCATGGGAAGATATTAAATATGAAAAATTCATTTATCATCAAATATCAAGAAATCGAACTTTATTAAAGTGAAGAACTTCTGTTTATCAAGAGTCACAATTAAGAAAGTAAAAAGGTAAGCCACAGAATTGGGGAAGATGTTTGCTACACACACACACACACACTCTCTCTCACATGATAAAATAGTCATTTCTAGAATATATATATAACTCTAACAATGCAGTAAGAGAGAAACAGCTTAATAAAAGTGGGCAAAAGATCTGGACAGGTACTTTATCAAAACATAATCAATAAACATAGGAAACAGATTGACTTCATTTGTCATGAAGAAACACAAAGTAAAACCATACGAGATACCATCATACATAACCAGAAGTGCCACAATTTGAAAAGCTGATGATACAATGTATTGACAAGAATGTAATACAACTGGAATTCTCAGATGCTGCTTGAGGAACTCTAAGTTGAGATAATTTGGCAATACCAACTAAAGCTTAACATACACACACCTTATGGCCCAACAATTTTACTTGTAGATAGCCACCAACAGCAAGAAATACATATAGGCTTCAAGAACATGTATGAGAATGTTCATATCAGCATTATTTGCAATCATTTAAAAACTGGTCACAATCCAGATGTGGGGGTGTATGCCTGTAGTTCCAGCTACTCAGAAGGCTGAGGCAGGAGGATCGTTTGAGGCAACCCAAATTTCATCAACAATAAAATAGATAAATACTTTGTGATATATAATGGAGTAAACATAGCAATGAAAATAAACTGTTGTTACATGCTACAGTGTGAAAAGAGTTCATGAACATAGTTTATTTGAGCAAAAGAACACACACGATAGAGCATATACTGGACAATTCCATATATATAGTTTCCAAATACACTAAAAGTAGTCTATGATGATGATTAGAAGGCAAGATAATGATTCCCTTTGGAGGGATCATGATCAGAGGGCTCACAAAAGCAATTCCTGAGATGCTGATAACTGTTCTATTTCTTGATCTGGGTGGTGGTTACAGAGTGTGATCACTTTGTAAAAATTCATGGAACAGCACACTTAGGATTTGAACACTTTGCTATGTGAATGTTACATTTCTATTTGGAAAGGTTTCCTTAAAAACATGATTTTTCAGAACTATGTAGTGTTTGGCCATATGGATATTCAGTTTGTTTAATTCATTTCCTCTTGTTCACTGGAGATGTTTGTTATATTTTGCTCTTATAAAATATGTAAATATTTTAAAAACTATTATATTTTACTTTTCTAGATTAAATCTTTGACTATTTTCTAAAGATAAGTTCCTAGAAGTAGAAATACTGGGTCAAAGCAGATAAACATTTTAAAGACACCAAAAACATATTGCCAAACTGCCCTTGAGAAAGAAGATCATCTCACTATTGCCACACCAAAGGTCAACCTTATTCAAGGCAAATTTGAATGTTTGTAGCCCTTATCCCATTTGACCTTTATGGTACTTGATACTGTCAGTCACCCCTTCTTTCATAAATTCTATTCTGCTTTGTCTTTCTGGGCATTGCCCTGCTCAGCCCATCCTCCTCTTCTCTTCCCTGTGCCTAACTACACACTTTCTCCAAAGGTTAGTTCCTGGCCCCTTTTCCCTTTCTCTTTTAGAAGAATTTGTATTTTTTCTTCCCCCTCCGTGTTTATGATTTCCTAGTCTCTCTTTCCAGTTTCATCCTCACATCTTGTTCTGCATTTCCAGCAGCTGGTTGTCTACTTTCATGCCCTATCCTTATTTCAAAGGTAACTAAGTATTGAGAGCAGTGGTTAATGAGTTAATGAATATTTGGAAAGACAGAAGGAATATGTACCGATATTCAGAAACAAGCCCTCTAGCTAACATGCCCTTCAACTCTTAATGCATCTCTCCTTTCTCCTCTTCCGGTTCTCCTTTCCACCTTCTCGCTGACTTCCTAAAATCTCTTTCCTTTCTTTGCTCACACCTTCATCAGTTGTCCTATTTTTCTTCCATTTTAGCTTCTCTCCATACTAAATGGTACAAAATGTTTAAATATTATTTTATTTATTTATTTTTGAGATGGAGTCTTGCTCTGTTGCCCAGGTTCAAGGGCAGTTGCATGATCTCGGCTCACTGCAACCTCCACCTCCAGGCTCAAGCAACTCTTTTGCCTCAGCCTCACGAGTAGCTGGGATTTCAAGCACGCGCCACCACTCCTGGCTAATTTTTTTATTTTTAGTACAGATGCGGTTTCACCATACTGATCAGGCTGGTCTCAAACTCCTGATCTCAGGTGATCTGCCCACCTTGACCTCCCAAAGTGCTGCTGGGATTACAGGCGTGAGCCACCGCACCTGGCCAATATTTTTCCATTTAGTTTTTGAATGAAGTTTTATAACCTGACTTTTTCCATTAGAACCACTCAAATCCAAAATAGGTGAGCTAAATATCTTGTTTCCCAAGAGAAAAGAATTGATTTGCTGCTTGGAATGTGATCTTTTTTGAAAAAGTATTCATTGATTATTTCACATCACTTAAAGTGTCACGCTACTGCTGTTGGTCGTTGCGTGTTTACTACGTTATGTACTTGCAGTATATTAACTTTCTTATTCTTTAGAGTATTGCTTTGAGGTAGGTTTATAATTTCTCAGATGAGAAACTAAGGCATGAAGTGGGCATCTTGCCTGGGTCCCATGCCTGGTAAGCTGCAGAAGAGCTGGGATTCAAAGCCAGTCTGACTCCTACATCAGAGCTCTTGACCTCTCAGTTGGGAACTTTGTATATGCTGTTAATTTGAGTAGCAATCATATCTCTACTTACTACTCTCTGGAGGAAAGGAACAGACAGTATACCACTCAGGAACAGATCTTTATAATGTCTCTCTCCTGGCCCCTTCCTCCTCCATAACCTTCTTTGATCATCATAAGAGGGATCAACGAAGTTAATGGTCCTACTATATACTCTGGGAGTTCCCACTGCATGCCCCTGAAAGAACTGCTCAGAGTAGAAGGTGGAGCATAGCTCACGGTTAAAAACCTTTAAAGCAGACAGATACCCAATACAGCGCCCTGCATATGGTCTCTCTCTTTCAGCCCTCATTATCTTCACCTGTAAAACCACTGAGAAAAGAGAAAAAGAGAAACATGGCCAAACTCTCCTTTTTATTCATGAACTGCCTAAGTGTAGATTAGGAAGTGATTGCCGGAAATCACGTTTTTAATATGTGAGCCAGGTCCGGAAATCACGTTTTTAATATGTGAGCCAGGTCCATTCAATTTACCATTGGCAGTTTGATCACTCCAGATTCTTGTCTTATGTACGCCCAGCTGGGATTTTAGGGCTGCATTAGCCTAACACTTCAGAATACTGCAAGACTTTTATTGAAACTCTTCCTCTCCTTGTTTGTTTTGTTATAAAGAAAACATTATCAATTTTGTTTGCCTCCATTCTACTGGACAGTAGAATCATCACACTAATTTACTTTCACCTGACCTGTCCCTTAAAATACAGAATCTCAATTAACATAATATAGAATCTGTCATCTTACTTTAAATACACACATGCATGCATACACACACACACACACACACACACACACACACACACACACCCTTCCATGATGTCTTCATTCTTACAGGAGCACTCAAGGAATCTTTGTTGTCAAGTTATAGAGTAGCAGGGTGCTAAGAGAAAGGCAAGTTCATTTGTGGCTGAGAACCAGAGTATTAAGGACTGTCGGTCTTAACAACCCACATGAGGAAAGGTGACAAAGCATCACTGCTTTTGCGGAGGATGGTATCGTGTGCTTCTCAGACACAGCATTTGACATTTACAAAGCTCTTACTGAGTCTTTAAGATCCGGATCAATCATTATTCTGTGTGAAGTCTTTCATGATCTGCAAGAGGAGTGAATCACACTCTTTCCTTTCCTGGTATATACTTCTGAATTCAAGTAAAAAAATTCTCTTAATAGGAGCAGAACTCCTGAAGGCGTAGGTGTCCGCTGGCTCCCAAGCCACAGAGGCTGTGGTGGGACTCCTTGATGTGAAATCGGGAGGAGAATTCGAGACATTTGAGACTCTGAAGAGGAAGCGTAGTAAAGACTGGGGATCCTTGTGGATGAAACTGGAGAAGTGAGAAGAGTGGTCAAGTCAATCTTCCCTGGATCACCACTGGTCACAGAGGACCAGCTAACGTACAGATCACAGCTCTGCTATTGCACTTAAACTATTGTCATTATTAGCTTATATTTCTGCTTTTCCTACTAACGAATGATAGCCCTAAAGGAAGGGACTTTTCCTTGTTCACACTTTTACCCTGTCACCCTATAGAGAGCTGAAATAGAGCAGACCCATAACGAATGTTTGTGAAATCAACACATGTTGGTGGTAGAAAGTGTTACCTTTCCTACACACATAAAAAAGTAGCCATCTTAAGCTATCCACTAACATGGCAACATCCTTTCCAATCCAGGCTTCTCTTTTAAACCCACACTGAGAATTAGCAACAATGTACAAAGTCCCCTGCTTAGTGCTGTAACCGCATATCCCTAACAGGTCCTTGGGAAATTTACTGTGTGACTGGCAAACTGCTAGCACTGTGAGGACTCTCAAGAATATAATCCCTGAAGAAAAAATGATGACTATGTCTTAAGTCCAGCTTACATTTTCTTAAAAGGCTCGCAGACCTAAACACTTTGGAGTTAGTGGAACATTTATTTAAAATGCTCTATCAGACCAAAGCAAAGCTGAAAACATAGCACCATTCATTTATCTAGACCATGGAGTTTAGCTAGAGCTACTCCTCCCAGGCAGCTAGGGTCTGTCTCATTCTTCAGCTATTGTTCAGAAAACCTTCTTATAAGAAAGGCAAAGGGACACAGGGCTAGAATATTTAAACATAATTATCTTAAGAGTGTTCTTTCATAACCAAAGACTGTAATTGCTTTCCTCTGGGGCCCCTGTTCCTGCAGAAAAGCTTTATTTCTTGCTTTTAAAATTTCCAGCTAAAAGGCAGGTTCTGGACTCAAGGGGGAAACTATAAAGAGATGCAGAGAGAAAACTGAGAACCTGGGCAGTGTTAATGCTGTTAAGACTAGAGGGCATACATTTGAGAGCATCACACAGCCAGGGAAACAGTCCTTAGTCTATGGGCTGGTCCATTCATTCAGGTATAGGGTAGTGGAATCCATACTGGTCCTTCCTTCCCAAAGACAAGACAGGATGCGGTTCAATCCTGAACAGATTTATGCTTCTCTTGGAGCAAAAATGGCATTTAATAGGGAGTTGGGGAAGTAGTCAAAAATATGAGAGGGGAAAAGATGTCAGAACCCAGGAAGAAGCAAGGCAAGCACTTAAGGTTGGTGAAACCACAGCATCCCCTGTGTCCTTACAATGTTCTTTTAGACACCTCCCCACCAATTCACCATTCACCCTCACCAATCACAGTGTGCTCTTAGGAGAGACAGATCCCAGCTACCTTCCTTTCAGAGCAAGCTTAAGCCAAATCCGTTCCTCCCCAGGGGCCAGCTGCATTTGAAACCTTCAATCTTATTGAGAATTACAACTGACCTCTTCACAAAGGCATGTAAAGTGCCAGGGAGAAGGTGAGGGAGATACCGAGGTGCCACTTGCCCAGCCCATGTAGGCGATGGTTTATTCTGCTGGAGCTAATGCAAGATTGCCTTCACAGGATAAATTCACTGTTTCTCACACATATCCTGATATGCCCTTTAGGACAAGCTCTTTCACTGTACCTTGTAAAACTGCATTATCAGGTTCCAACTATTTAAAACAATATATACAAGGCAAATATTCTTTGAATCATCTGTGAATATATTGTCATGAGTTATTATACCAAACTGTATGAGAAAAATATTTCATTGATTGATTGCTGTGATAAGCATTTACTGCAGGCATTAACTATGTGTCAGGTACCGGGCTAGATGATGGAAACAAATACTTGCCATTACCTGGCAAATGCTCAGATTTTAGTGTTACTTCACTTCTGAGTAGACTAAAATAAATTTAAAATGAGTTCGGTACTCTGAATTACCTGGTTTATTCTTAAACTGTCATCTCGCTTTTATTCATTCAAGCTTCTTATAAGTTTCTGCCATGTGCCGGCACATAGAAACTGATTGAATAGCCCAGACAAACTCCAAAATTCACCAAAAGTTCACTTTGCTTAAGTCTGACTCAACCACTTACTAGCCATCATTTAAATCTCCTAACCCTCAGTTTTCCCACCTTTCAATCAGGTATAATAATAGCATCAATTTCATAAGGCTGTGTTATGTATTTAATGAGAAATATCCAAGTAGAATTCTTAGCACATAATAAATGCTCAATAAACATGAGCTATTTAGCTGGAGATAAGGAGCAAGTCTATGGTCATTTGGAAGAACAACCCTGGCAGTCGATGTAGAATATGAGATCTGGAGAGATGTATTTCAGGAAAAGATGAAGCCATAAGAGGTCCATATACCTAGAGAAACAGAAGCTGAATTACAGTAGATGTGAACTCTTTCTCATCAGGTCTAATGGTTCTCCAGGGAAACTAAGCAATAGCAGCCATGTCATTGCACCTGAGAACGATCACTACCATCTCTGCTATCAGAACCACGATCACCACCATCACCACCACTATCACCAACACCACGATTACTGCTTTTACTGTCTGCAACCAACACCATCATTCCTACTACCACCAGCAACCATCAGTACCAATGCAGCCACTATCACCATCACCACTACTACCACTGGCATCACCACAACTGTGACCACTTCCACTTCTGTCTGTAAGCACTGCCATCGTCACTGCTGCCGCCACCACCTACACCACCTCAACATTACACTAATTACCACTATAATGACAACATGACAATTATTACTGCCATGCATCTCAGTGTTTCTCAAACAGTGGCCCATCTCCATCTGACTCAGGATTTTCTGGGGCCCTTATTAAAATGATAGCCTCCTGTGCCTCACCCCAAACATATTGAATCCAAAATGTGTGGATGTTTTCTAGAAGTCTGCATTTAAGCAAGTTCTCGGGTGATTTGTAGGGAGCTGAAACAGGAAATCATGGATTTGAGGGCATGTGTTTCTAATGAAACTAAGTGTCTCATCCACAAACTGGGATTCTTTAAGTTTCCGTGGAAGCCTCTACTGGGCATTTACGGGACTAGAGTGTCAAAGAGCATGCGCATCAATACAGAAAACTAGAGTAAGACTAAAAGTATTAATAGAGTCAAAATTGTGTTGAGACCAGGTGCTTATGCATTCCAGGAAGCTGAAGCTGAACTTCATCTCCTTGGTCCTGAGATCCCTCACTCATAAAATGAGGACATGCCCCAAGTCACATGTTTGTCAAGGGCAGAGCTGGGCTAGAAACCACGTCTTCTGATTCTCAGTTCAGTTTAGTCGGTTTTCCAAGAAGCTGGCCCAGGAAAAGGAGGCAAGACAAACATTAGCAAAAGCAGATGGATTTGGGGACAGCTGTGACCCAGCCCATGGGCAAGGTGGAGTATATAACATTTCGGGAGATAATGATGCACACCAAGGGACCAGTCCTCAATAGAAAAATGTGAGAGAGGCCGGGCGTGGTGTCTTATGCCTGTAATCCCAACACTTTGGGAGGCCGAGGAGGGCAGATCAGAAGGTCAGGAGTTCGAGACCAGCCTGGCCAATATGGTGAAACCTCGTCTCTACTAAAAACACAAAAAAATTAGATGGGTGTGGTGGCCCATGCCTGTAATCCCAGCTTCTCAGGAGGCTGAGGTAGAAGAATTGCTTGAACCTGGGAGGCGGAGGTTGCAGTGAGCCAAGATCGCGCCACTGCACTCCAGCCTAGGCGGCAGAGCGAGATTCCGTCTCAAAAAAAAAAAAGAAAGAAAAATGTGAGAGAGGACAAAGTGGTGCTTAGACACTGTGATTTCTCTCTTCCTGTTTGCCTTTCCTTTTCATTTGCCCACCTCTCTCATGTCTTCTATCTAGTGCCCACTGGCTAGCTGTGCCAGGGTCTACCCTCCTGTTCATACCTACTGCTGTATTTTCTTTCCTACATGATCTCCCCTCTGCTACCTCCGAAACTTCCTCTGCTGCTATGACTCCCTGGACCTCTCTGCTCCAGCCACACCAGACTCCTTGACATATTCCTGGGTCACATCAAGAGCCCCTCCAACTCGCAGCCCTGGCACTCCCTGGCCCTTCTGCCTAGATGCTCAACGCTCTCCCTCACTGCCTTTCAGTCTGTTCAAATGCTACTTTCTTAAAGAGCTCCTTCCTGAAAACCCAGTGTGTAAGTAGCCGTGCCCTAGCCTCATCTCTCTCCCTATCCCTGTACCCAGCTGTATTTTTCACCATCTGACACACCATCTAAACATGTATTTAGCTGGGTGTGGTGGCTCATGCCTGTAATTCCAACACTTTCGGAGGCTGAGGTGGGAGGATCGCTTTAGCCCAGGAGCTTGAGACCAGCCTGGGTAAAAGAGTCAGACTCTGTCTCTACAAAAAGATTAAGAAATTAGCCAGGCATGGTGATCCATGCCTGCAGTTCTAGTTACTTGGGAGTCTGAGGTGGGAGGATTGACTGAGCTCAGGAGTTGGAGGCTGCAGTGAGCTACAATTGCTCCACCCACTGCACTCCAGCCTGGGCAACAGAGCAAGATCCTGACTCCAAAAATAAATAAATAAATAAATATTAGATGTGTGTTAATCTGCTCCTGTCTCTTCACATCAAATTTGTAAATTTTTGAGTACAGGAAATTAATGTCTGCTACATGCAAACAGTGCCTGCCCCATAGTAGGCATTCAATCAATATTCTCTAAATAAGTGAACCAATGTTCTGTGGGATGTCTACACTCTACCAACACACATAATGGTTAATGTCTTACCCTATTCCAGGCAATACATTTGCACTGGACGAGGACTTTCATGAGAAAATATCCTAGTGCAAAGAAGTGACCCCAGTGGTGGATAGGTGGCATTCTTCTCAGTCCACTTAGCCACCCTATAACTACCCTACCATCACTGTAAACTCAGCACTTTGTCCAAAGCCTGGCACATGGTCCTTGTTCAACAAAAGCTTGTTGAACTGGAGTGCGTGGGAGGATCTGTTTTGCCCACATGCAAAGCCTGCTCTGTGTAATAATTCAATTGTCAAGTCCATGAGGCTTTTTCATTGAGTGCTGCTGCCCTTGTCACTTACAAAACTGTAACCTCACAGCCAGCCTAACTGTCAGGTGCAAATTCAGTCTTCCTTTTCGTTCGCTGAAGACTTTGTGTTCTGTGACTGTGGTTTTATTACAGGTGACTTGCAGACAACAACTAGGTCTCACAAAAAGCCTAGACTTTTTTAGAGAGCAAGTAATTGCCTAAGTTAATGGATAATTAAGAAGTTTGAGATCAAATTGTATGTTTTGCACCAGGCTTCCCTAGTAAGCTATTTCCCTAAGAGGAAAAGAAAACAGTTGTGCTAAGCAATTGTACCTTAACCCATCCTATAGCTCAAGGATTCAGTTTTTAATCAGTGCTAAATTTATCAGATCGTGCCTGGATTTGCAATAGAACAGCTGCCAGGCAAACTGTGAAGGAACAAAATGCACCAATGTTCAGCTGAAATCAGCAAGGAAATTCTTCCTCATCAAAACCAGCAGTCGCCGTTAAAACAAGCACACCCTGAGTGATTGCTGCTGACAAATGGAACGCCCGATGTCCACAGCTTCTGCAAAACACCCTGAGCACGTGTCCATGAGCAATTTTTCTCCCATAGCAAAAAATTTATCTTCTCTAGACAAAGATGCCAAATACAGGGAGTCCATTTTTTAACATAAGTTATATTAATGATTAATGTAACTATGGCCTGTCAGTTTGACCCATTGAAAGCCTCGTTTTCAAGATTGTGTTCACTTGACTGTTTATCTCATTTATCTAGTATTATTGAACAAGTTTTGATTTAAGTATCTTCCTTTATTTGACCCAAGGTTGTTTTAGTTTTCAAAGTTAGCTAAAATGTATACTCCTCACCTTCTTAATGAGGCCTCTGATGACTCTATTTATGTATTTAAACCTACCCAATATTCTCTATTATCCTTTTCGACTTTATTGTTCTTCAGAGCATTTATCTAACATACGATTTCTTTTTTTTTTTTTTTTTTTTTGGAAGTGGAGTCTCATTCTGTCTCCCAGGCTGAAATGCAATGGTGCAATCTCAGCTTACTACAACCTCCGCCTCCTAGATTCAAGTGATTCTCCTGCCTCAGCCTCCTGAGTAGCTGAGATTACAGGTGCTCGCCACCATGCCAAGCTAATTTTGCATTTTTAGTAGAGCTGGGGTTTCACCATGTTAGCGAGGCTGGTCTCAAACACCCGACCTCAGGTGATCCGCCCACCTTGGCCTCCCAAAGTGCTGGGATTACAGGCATGAGCCACTGTGCCCGGCTTAACATACTATTTCTTACTTACTTGCTTGGTTATTGCCTGTACCCTACCCACCCACTTTCCCAAACTAAACTGTCAGCTCCACAAAGGCAGAAATTTTTGCTTGTTTTGTCTACACAGAGCATGTTCAACCCATAGACAGTACCCAGTAAATATCTATTGCATGAATGGATAAATGATAGTTAAGAATGTTGGCTTCAGAGTCAAACTATCTAGAGTTAAATTCAGGCTCTACTACCTAAGGCAGATATTTAAACTTTTTTAGCCTTAGCGTCCTCTTCTGCAGAAGGGGGATGATAATACTGATACTAACACTGCAACTAATAATAATAATAAATCTTATAATGATATGAGTGTCAAAATGATGATGCATATGAAAGGTTAACAACATTCTGTTACGCAGAGAATTCCCTTGGTAGAGGTGGCTGCTACTAATTGTTTTTTCACTCCACTAAATATCCCAAAAGCTCTCAGGACCCATGAGAATGTTCCTGAGGTCATGGAGGTTGGGGATCCAAGCTGCACTCACAAGCCTCTTCAACCAGAATAGCATCTCTGCTTTGTTAAAACTTTAATTTCATTATTTGTTTGACAAAAAGTGTGCTATACCTTTTTTTTTATTGTTGTTGTTATACTTTAAGTTCTGGGGTACATTGCAGAATGTGCAGGTTTGTTACATAGGTATACACGTGCCATGGTGGTTTGCTGCATCCACCACCTTGTCATCTACATTAGGTATTTCTCCTAATGCTTTCCCTCCCCTAGCCCTCCACCCCCTGACAGGCCCTGGTGTGTGAATTTCCCCTCCCTGCGTCCATGTGTTCTTATTGTTCAACTCCCACTTTTGATCGAGAAC
>CAUYLG010069853.1:0-35114 GCA_963573385.1 Cacajao melanocephalus
CAGCCAGAATGGAGGCATTGCTGACCACCCTGAATATTTCCTCAAGCCTCCTGAAGAGGCATGCTTCAAAAGAATTAAATTAACCCTAAAGAAAAACTTACTCTATGTGAAGGACCTCTTTAAGGAGAACTACAAACCACTCCTCAAGGAAATAAGAGAGGATGCAAACAAATAGAAAACCTTCCATGCTCATGGATAGGAAGAATCAGTATCATGAAAATGGCTATTCTGCCCAAAGTAATTTATAGATTCAATGCTATCCCCATCAAGCTTCCATTGACTTTCTTCACAGAATTAGAAAAAACTACTTTAAATTTCATATGGAACCAAAAAAGAGCCCATGTAGGCAAGACAATCCTAAGCAAAAATAACAAAGCTGGAGGCATCACACTAGCTGGAGGCATCACACTACCTGACTTCAAACTATACTACAAGGCTACAGTAACCAAAACAGCATGGTCCTGTTACCAAAACAGATATATAGACCAAACAGAACAGAGGCCTCAGAAATAATGCTACACATCTATGATCATCTGATCTTTGACAGACCTGACAAAAACAAGCAATATGGAAAGGATTCTCTATTTAATAAATGTTGCTGGGAAAACTGGCTAGCCAGATGCAGAAAACTGAAACAGGACCCCTTCCTTACACCTTATACAAAAGTTAACTCAAGATTTAAACATAAGACTTAAACCATAAACACCCTAGAAGAAACCCTAGGCAATGCCGTTCAGGACATAGGCATAGGCAAAGACTTCATGACTAAACACCAAAAACAATGGCAACAAAAGCCAAAATTGACAAATGGGATCTAATTAAACTTAAGAGCTTCTGTACAGCAAAAGAAACTATCATCAGAGTGAATAGGCAACCTACAAAATGGGAGAAAATTTTTGCGATCTATCCATCTGACAAAGGGCTAATATTCAGAATCTACAAGGAACTTAAGCAAATTTACAAGAAAAACACAACTCCATCAAAAAGTAAGCAAAGAATATGAACAGACACTTCTCAAAAGAAGACATTTATGTGGCCAACAAACATGAAAAAAGCTTATCATCACTGGTTATTAGAGAAATGCAAACAAACCCACAATGAGATACCATCTCACACCAGTTAGAATGGTGATCATCAAAAAGTCCGGAAACAAGAGATGCTGAAGAGGATGTGGAGAAAAAGGAATGCTTTTACAATATTTGTGGGAGTATAAATTAGTTCAACCATTATGGAAGACAGTGTGGCGATTCCTCAAGAATGTAGAACTAGAGATACCATTTGACCCAGCAATCCCATTACTGGGTATATACCTAAAGGATTATAAATCATTCTACTATAAAGGCACATGCACATGTATGTTTATTGTGGCACTGTTCACAATAGCAAAGACTTGGAACCAACCCTAATGCCTATCATTGATAGACTGGATAAAGAAAATATGGCATATATTCGCCATAGAATACTATGCAGCCATAAAAAAGATGAGTTCATGTCCTTTGCAGGGATATGGATAAAGCTGAAAACCATCATTCTTAGCAAAGTAACACAAGAATAGAAAACCAAACACCGCATGTTCTTACTCATAAGTGAGAGTTGAACAATAGAACACAAGGACACAGGGTGGGGAACATCACACACTTGGGCCTGTCAGTGGGTCCGGGGCTAAGAGAGGGATAGCATTAGGAGAAATACCTAATGTAGATGACAGGTTGATGGGTGCAGCAAACCACCATGGCATGTGTGTATCTGTAACAAACCTGCACGTTCTGTACATGTATCTTAGAACGTAAAGTATAATAAAAAAAAAAAAGAGGTAATATATAAGCTGGATAATTGATAGTCAACCCTGTGCATTAGTTATTGGATTCTATGCACATTTATAGTTAGTTTCTTTGAAAAAGGTATTTATTCATTTTTTTAAAATTAAAGTAATATGAATAGCATTTTATTAGCTTTTTCTTAGTATTTATATTACATTCTTGTTAAGAAATTTACTTATAGCTTGTTTATGGGTAGTTTAATTCTTTAAACATTTGGTGAGAATCTGTTGTGCTAAATAGTGTACTGTGGTTTAAACTAAAGGAAATTTTGTCCTTTGGCTTGAAAATTCTTTTGACTCCTGAAGGCTTTGTTTTTAAAACTTAAGTTTTGACTTACACTAAGATTTTTATGGAAGAAACTGGATTCACCCATTGAAAACATTTGTTAATCTGTTGCTTTATCATTTAAGGGCAATATAGTTTACCAATGCAGGTTCCCCTGCCCCCCTCCAAAAAAAAGGTTTAAATTTCACAATGTTGATAAACGTGGTATTGGAATTTTAAAAACTAAAATTTCATGCCCTTTCCAGGGATTGATTTGACTCAGCAGGATGAGGGCTGTCTTAGAAGTAAACTAAATTTCTCTAGATTCCATCATATTTGTTTTCACAGACGTGGCTGTGACACCTTAAATTCCAGGAAAATCTTGATTACAGCATTCAGCATCTCCAAAGAATGCTCAATCTGTCTCTGATAATTCTCAAATTGTGAGCTAAGAAGAAACATATTTTGCCTAGCCTACAAGTTTTTGAAATTATCCCTGTTGGCAAGTTGTGCCTAAGGTCCTAACTAAAGAAACTCTCCAAGCATTCTTGTGCTCCAGTTGCATTGCTTTCTCGTTGTGACTGCAAATGTTCTCACACTTAACCACACACTCTGATTGTCCCTCTCCTGAACTTCATATTGTTATTGAAGTATCAGATTTCATTTGGTGTCTTTACATATGATCACAAGAAGTGATCAACACTGGCCTTTTTTTTCTATTACGAGACCAAATTGAGGAATATATATAAAACATACAGATTATGTCTTTGCTTATTGCCATCTACTTAATCTCTTTCTTTTTTCTTCTAGGTTGTTTGATGTGTGCACAGTGTCACGAACTGACAGAGAAACCAAACTAACTTTAGTGTTTGAACATGTCGATCAAGACTTGACCACTTACTTGGATAAAGTTCCAGAGCCTGGAGTGCCCACTGAAACCATAAAGGTATCAAAAATCATCTTCATGTCTTATCCGGCAGTCAACTATTATAGTCTGTTAAGCAATGGCATTCTTTCCTTATGAAAATTGTCAGAATTACAACTTTTAGAACTCGATATATAGTTAAAAAATCAGCTAAATAAAATGTTCAAAGATTGAGTATATTCCAGTTCATCAACTGAGATGTTCAAAGTATGGACGTGTGTATTCTAGTTTAATTTTAGAACTAAGTGGAAAAAAAACTGTTTAGTTCTAATGCATATTAGAATTATTTAAAAAATCAATTTGTGCCTCGTCTTAGACCTTAGAAAATATAGTTTAGTAAGTATAGCTCAGTCTTTTTCTGATGGTTCATTGTCTATGAGGGACATATTTTGAACATTATTAATGAGCACATTTTATATTGTAATTGTACAATAACTCCAGGACAGCCTATGCTATGTGAATCTGAAATACTAGTTGTTAGGCCCTCCTTCTTCCTTCATTTTCTTATCATGAAACGTTTATAGGAAGCCTAAGTAACCAGATACCATGCCAAACTCCTGGGATTCAAAGATAATTGAGACATGCTTTCTACCCTTGAAGGTCAGTAAACTAGATGCAGTATATTGACTGGAAGTTCTTCCTACCTTTAGGTAGGAATGCGGCTGATGAAGTTTTGTTGCTCTTATTTGCATTCTGCTTAACTGAACTTCCTGGTAGATCTTTTACAGGTATGCACATCATGTGCAGGTCTTCATGAAAACCTTTTTGTCTATGTGAATTAGGTAGCTTACTTAAACAGACTCCCTGCCTTATCATTCATTGTTTAGAAATGAGTTATAGAATTCAGCATTATTCGAGTTGGAAGTTAATAGCTAAAAATAGTTTATCTTCTCAACAGAGTAAGAAATGTCTTTAGTAATAGCTAAATGACGTTCTCAGATACTGATACATTTAGAATTTGACATATTGAATGATTTTTTTTTGTTATAGACTAACATTATGTTTTTTCTTATCTGGCTCTCACTAAAGAATCTGGTGCTTAACAATAGTCCCATTTCTTCCTGAGCCACCTCAAGAACATTAAGGCCCTGTAAATGTAGGTATGCCTGAGAGTTACCTGTTCTTGGCCATCTTCTGTGTCTGCACTCCTTTCCTCTGGCATTCTATTCTACTGAAGCTTTAGTTCTCTCCTTTATGAGTTTGTCAAAAACCCCGTGTTCAGCATGCAGAGCAGGTCATGGTCCTTTTTCTTACACAGTTTTCCAGTCAAATTGGACTGCTCACCTTTCTCTTAGCATGATCTGTGATTTTCCACCTTGATGGCCTTCCTTCTCATGCCATTTCTTTTGCTCCTTCTTACCAGTAGCTATCTGCCTAAATTTTTCAAGTGTCGTCTCGAAGGCCATTTGATCAATTCTTATAGCTGGGTATAATCTCATGTGCCTTACAACACTTGCTCTACATATCTCTACCTCTTTATCATGTTTTCTACCTTTAATTAGGATTTTTTTAATGTACATATCTTATGTATTCAGTCTTCCTTGTGTCCTGACATTGTCTTACACAATGATTTCTACACATAGGTACTAAATAAATAAGACATTGTCAAGCTTTCTTTAGATATAATTACTTTTCAAAATTATTTTTAAAATGACTTTCAAAGGCTTTAAACATAGACTATCAAAATAATCATTGACTTTTACTGATACATTTCTAAGTTCAAAATTATTTGGAGAGTATCTTTTTTTTTTAAGCAGACAGTTGAGGCAACCATTTATTTTATATCTTTTTTTTTTTTTTTTTTTTTTTGGAGACAGAGTCTCGCACTGTCGCCCAGGCTGTAGTGCAGTGGCGCAATCTCGGCTTACTGCAATCTCCACCTCCTGGATTCAAGCAATTCTCCTGCGTCAGCCTCCCGAGTAGCTGGGACTACAGGCATGCACCACCATGCCCAGCTAATTTTTTTGTATTTTCTTGATCTCCTGACCTCGTGATCCACCTGCCTCGGCCTCCCTAAGTGCTGGGATTACAGGTGTAAGCCACCACGCCTGGCCTATTTTATATCTTACCTTATCACCTACATAGATCTTTTGAGTGTTACATTAAATTCTCCTAGGATAGAGGAGGCTACTGAATGGAATCATTTGCAAAGGCATCTGCGCAGTTAAAATGTTGATAAGCCAGAGTGGTTCACTAGACTCAGGCTTGATCAGGCAGGAGTAGAAATGAAATGGGATGTGGGGGAACCTCAAGGGTGAGGGTGGAGGGGCAAGCAGGACAGGAAAAGGAATAGGCGGAAGAGTGGTCACCAAAGTAAGAAAGGGGAGGAGAGGACTGGGGGCAGTGGCTGAGCCAGGATGGAGCTGGAGGCTTGCTAGAAGGGGTTACTTGTTGCTGGAAGCTCTTGAACAAGGTGACATTAAAAGTTAAATGTTTTTTTCTGAGCTTTTTGTCTGTCTCCAGGAAAGGGAATGTCACTTCATTCTGTGTTGAACAGGAGATTGTCCTGGAGACTGTTAAATTTCTTCAGCCATCAGCATCAGCACCCCTAGTTCCAAATTGGCAGATAGAGGTGGAGTTGGGGGCAAGGGGCTCTGGTTATTGAAGGTTTTTGACTAATGGTATATTGATGTTTTCATAGTAAAATAAACCATAGTCAAATGAAATATTTCACACAGTTAACTTATGTGTTAGTGGTTAATTGAACTTTTTATTTTTTGCTAACTTAAAAGCTAGTTAGAAGACTCTTTTATCTTTATTCTTAATTTTTAAAAGATTTTCCAGACTATACTAACCTATTTTCCTTCCTTATTAAATATAAGTTTTAGAAAAAAGTTTTGAGTATTTGTGATGCTTTAAGATCATTGTTGAACACTTGAATAATCATTTAAAATCATAATAAAACCATCAAATGGATAGTTTTAGGCTGAATATATAACTGATACAAATTTATTTTTAATCAACCTTGTATCTTTGCTTCCGTGATTGCTTTGTTTTTAAGAATTGGAATGCAGAATAAACAGCTGCTAAGTGAGAGGTTCTGAATTCTGGTTAATTTAAGTTTTAAAGCACACAACCAGAGAACAGAAATATTTTGTTGTTATATAGGCTCATTTATGGGAAGTCTTACTAACTAGATGAAGCAAATATTGTTAGTATGTATGAACAACCTACTGGGAACACAGAAATGCATTCTTTATATAGAATGCTCTGTTGTAATAAGAGCTTTTCTGACTATTGCTTGTACAGACATTTATTGAATATTCACTCTGTAGGGAGGATTCTGTGCTAGGCACTTTGGGGACACAAAACTGAATTAGGCATGAGAAAGAGAGAACCTGCTCTGAAGGACCTTTAGAGTATAAGAGGAGACAAAATGCAAACACAATCATGTGGTACACATTCTGTGTGGTTATTTAAGTAGTTTAGGGTGTATTTTCAAGTAAAAAAACAGACTGTTTATTTACAAGTAAACACTAAAAACAGACTACTTATTTATAAGTAAGCTCAATCTATATTGAATTCTTTGCTTTGAGGTATACCAAACTATTTTTTAAAATACTTTTCAAAGGATCCAAATCATAGGTATTACTACTGACATTGTCTTACATATATTAGAATATATCATGTTGTTAAATAATCATAAATATCTAAGATATTTTAACGTGAAATATATATAAAACAAAATCAAAACAAGACCTCATCTAAGATCATTTAAGCTAAGGGGATTTTCCTCCACCCACTTTCCTCTACCCAGTGCTGTGTTTTCTGTGGCACTGTTTACAGGCCACTGAAATTCAGGATATTCTAGCGCACATTCAGGACGTAAATTGCGTTAGTTCGGCAGAACTTGGATAAAACTGGGATGCTCCATGGTGTCTTACTAGATATCATAGGGGTAACATTATTTTGTTTATCATTTCATCAACATGTTTTTTAGAAAAGAGCCTATGATGGTCTTATTTTTCCAGCTTACTTATATCACGTAACAATTTTTGAAGTGCATTTAAATGCCATTTGTTTTTAAAAAATAAAAAAGACATTAAACCACACCATAAGGCATAAATACTCATAAAGGTTCGTAGTTGGAAGAACTCAGCAGGGAAGCTCTAATTATTGCACAGTGCTCACATAGTACTTTAATGGAGTACATTAATGGTATAGGCCTGAACTGAAAATTATCATTCAGAAGTTCATGAGAATAAAATAAAATCATAGGTGATTCTTTCCAACATCGTTAAATATACATTATTCTAAAAAAAATAAATAAGGATACATAGGAATCACGTTCATACTTCATCTCGGGGTTTTCATCACATTATTTAACCTCTTTTCTTAATGTCCTTAAGGTGCATCCATTCTTGGCTGATGACATTTGCATAAAGCAGCGTGTTGGCTGCTTTCCTGTGAAGTCAACAGATATTCTAATTTTCCTCATAGGCTTATTGTTGACATATCTGGCTTTCCTCTTTCCAATTCAGAATATTATCTTTGGGTCTGTTTAACTGCGGAGGAGTTCAGTGCCATCTTTATTAAATTTTTATTGGCTCATTTGAGATTTAATATTGCCTTTCTGGGTTTCCATGCTTAGATTTATGAGGCAATAATTGACACCTTAATGATTATGTTATTTTTTCTTTTAGGGTACATGTTAAATTCAGAGTATATGTGCTTATATAGCACCTTCCATTTATGGAGCTTTATGAGAAAAAAACAGCTCTCAGATTTTTATTTTTCTCCTTCATGCTGTCATCTGCCATCCTATGAGAGAGGGTTGGAAAGAACTATAAATAAATTTCCTCACCATTTTTCATAGTCATTTGAAACCACTGCCCAGAAAAAGAACTGTACATATAGATGGGGAGAGACTCTTATGTAAAGTGTTCTCCTGTACAGGCTTTTCCAAATGTAATGCCCTCTTTTACTGAATCATTCATTTGGTATTTAAACTTGTCTGTATAATACATTAGTCTTTCCTAGGATATGACCTGACTTCTCAACTATCTTATAAACTCTGAAAACCTAGAATTATTCTGTGGACATTCTGTGCATGAAACTGCGTGTAACATGTTTGATGGAAAAAAAGTATTTGATGCAATTGGTGATACAGTTTCACAAGTTTGAGGCACTGAAAGGTCGCACAAAAAAACAGCAGCCTCTAAAATAGGACAGAGTTCTTTGAGCTCAAGACCATATGGCCTCTTTTGATGATTCAATCTTGGAATAAAAATTTTATTTGATTTATGTGTCTTTATGATAAGTGAATTATATAGAGTAGAGCTTGAGAGGGTCAGAAAAGCTCCAGGTTTATGTCTGTGTGGGTCGTTTTCTCTGTGAATTAGATTTCATTTTATCTTCAATTGAATGTTTCTTAGAGTTTTCTATTGGTTGTAATATTTTCAGTAAGAGATAAAACATACTATTAGATTTATTTTACAAAATCCAGACTTCAGAGACTGACACACACTGTTAATAGCACCTGTTTTCTGCCTCTGGGAAATATCTGTTTTCATGAATAATATCTGCTTGCAGTAAACAGTGGCTCTGATGTCAGTATGGGATGCCCAGGGCTGCTTCATCTTTCTCGATTGACATAATACAATGTGACTGACTGGTCCCTGTACTGCGGATGAGGAAAGTCTCTCAGATCTTCTCTTCTCACTCCTAAAGGAATCAAGCCATGGCCCCTCTCAGCTCCTGGTGGTCTCCATTTTGCCTGAATTACGAGCAGGTGATTTGTCTCATCTTTGCAGGACACAGAGCAAATTAACATGAAAATATCGCTTCCCAGAAAACAAGGCAGGCTTGAATGCCCTGTCGCTGCTGGTCATTAGCCATCTGCCACCGACACTCATACTCTGTTTATCACATTTGAAATTCAGAGCAGATGTTGCATAATAAGGTGATCCCAAAAACAAGGCAAGAAATTCAGAGAACAAATACTCTACCATAATGATAAAGATCTTGGAAGGAAATTTTTTTCAATCTAATATCATAGCTGGACTAATTGAATAGACCATGTTTTTAAAAACACACGCACACGCACGCACGCACGCACACACACACACATCTCTCCTGGTATTTGATGCAAACTACTTTTCGTAGTAACAGGAAATAATTTTAAAAAGAAAGTTCCTATGTGAAAGATACCTGAGAGGACTATTCAATAAAATCTCTTTAAAGAAGCAAAGTCGAATGGTGGAATAACACTAGTTCTGGTGTAAAAGACTTCATAGATCAGCGATGCCATCTTTTACTGTAAGATGGGCTTTAACCTACAGCAATTTGACTTAAAATAGTTCACGCCTCACAGTGTAGTGGATCTTTCAAGGCTTTTAACTTGCCAACGTGGTTTCCCAGACAGTTTATTTTCTTCTTAGCACTCAAGACCCTATGTTTTCTATGTCCTTTCTCTTCACTGTCTTCACTGTCTACCCCCCTACAAACTCCCACCACCCCTATCAACCTCCCACCTTTAGCATCCCTTGGCTCTCCAGAGCTCTGCCCCAGCTTCCCCTGGCTTTGGGCTCTCTCCACCCTGAGTCCCAAGATTCTTTCATTTTTAGTTATTTTGCCCTTCTCCATTAATGTAGCTTTTTACAGGATTGGTTATTATAATGTTTTAACTAGTTGATTTATGCACAGTGTAGACCCTTATGCCTTATTCAAAGTATATCATTTATAGTATATTAACTATTCTGTTTAGAGGCATTCTGTTTTTTAAAAAACAGACATCCAAACTTCTACCAGAAATGAGACCTATATTCTGTGGAAGATCAGCTTTTAAAATAATCTTTTGACTCAAAAGAAATATTTTCTCCGGGCTGAGTGCGGTGACTCACGCCTATAATCCCAGCACTTTGGGAGGCCAAGGTGGGTGGATCACCTGACGTCGGAAGTTCAAGACTAGCCAGACTTACATGGAGAAACCCCATCTCTACTAAAAATACAAAATTAGCCGGGCATGGTGGTGCATGCCTGTAATCCCAGCTACTCAGGAGGCTGAGGCAGGAAAATTGCTTGAACCCGGAAGGTGGAGACCACGCCATTGCATTCCAGCCTGGGCAACAAGAGGGAAACTCTGTCTCAAAAAAAAAAAAAAAGAAATATTTTCTCCATCGAAACCACAACTTTACTGCCCCTCCCCCAACACACACTGAGAATTTTGAGATTTGGGTTTTTTTTTAAGACTGTACTGCTAAGCAAAAATTAAGCAGCCAGTCTGAGAGTAGACAGGGGGATAAATCAAAGCAGCGCCAGCAGCTGACCATTGAGTGGAATAGGAGAGATGATTTGAAGGATAGAAGGATAGTGAGTCAATACTGAGTACAGTCTAAATTCAGGGGGAAATGCAGAATGAGTGAACTCTTAACGACTGCGGTAGTTTATACTGGTAAACTCAGAAGCCCAGATTTAAAATGTAGAGAGAAATGAAATCTTGAGTGTAATCTTTCTAATTAGTAAGATTTCAGTGTAATCTTACTAATAATTTCCATTTGTTTCCCCCTTCTCCAATCAGAAACATACATGTTGTGCTTTCAAGTATCTTTCATTCCAAGGGAAAACTCAGTAACTCAAGCAACTTCTTAAAGGAGAACATTTTTATGCAGTCTAGATTCTGAAGACTCTCAGAAACAAATCCTTTTGCAAATTCCCGACCCTTGTAGTCACTGAAAATATTAGAAGAGAAAGAAGACAGAATTATGCATGTATTTGATATTCTAATAACAAACATAACAGTTATTTAGTAGGTTTTTTAAAATCTCCAATCCTGTAAAAAGCTACATTAATTTTTAAAAGTAGCAGAACTAAAAATGAAAGAATCTTGGGACTTAGGTTGGAGAGAGCCTAAAGCCAGGGTCTAAAAGGAAACTGAGGCAGAGCTATGCAGAGCCAAGGGAACCTTTGGTGGGGTACAGAGGGTTGATAGTGCTGGTAGGGGGATAGGAAATATGGGTTTAAGAAAAGCTAGTTCTTTCTAAAGGTACTGTAAGACTGACTCACTAAATAAATAATGACTCACTAAATAGGCAAATGACAGTTAGATTCAGCTAATAACAGGTAAGTTGGAATCTCTTAGAAAATGCTTCCTCACCCTAGGCATTGGATCTGTTTACAAAGTCCATTAAAACTTGCAGGTAGTATATACCCACTTATATCACCATGGCAACAGATAGCAGAGTGCTCTTCTGCTTAGAAGGAGGGATATTTCTCATCTAAATTTAGCCTTGCTGAACTCCTTGGTTACAGTCTCTTTTTTGGCTCTTCTTCCTCTAAACATTGCAACGTCCAAGGCTTCACTGTCAGCCTTCTTCTTTTCCTTGGCTACATTTCTAATCAAGTGATGTCATTTAGTCCAGAATCTTCAAATACCTATTCTCCAGCCTGACCTCTCCCACATGCTCTTGGTGCAGATAGCCAATCATATGAAACATTGACCGAGAATCCTCTGCCCAACTCAAGCCTTCCCTATCTGCCTGGTTGTTTGAGCCCCTAGCTTAGGCATAATTCTTGATATTTTGCTTTCCTTCACAGTCTTCATCCAATCTAACAGTAAGTGCTTTTGGTGTTATCTCAAAAGATATCCCCAATCTGACTACTTCTCAATATCTTCATTGCTATAGCTCCAGCTTAACGCATCAGCCAGCTTCCTAACTCAACACACCACTTCTGGCTCCTGCCTTTTTATGGACCATCCTTTGTATAACAACCAGAGGGACCTTATTAAAGCAGAAATAAAATCCTCTAACTCCACTACCAAAAACTTAGCTCCAGTGGTTTCTCATGATCATAGAATAAAATCAGAAGCCCTACATGATCTAGTGCTCCCCACCTCCTGCCTTTCTGATCGGCCTTCACCCGTCCTTGGGCCCACTGTTCCCGGCCACAGTGGCCTTCTCTCTGTTCTCCAGCTCGCTTCTAGCTCGCCCTGCTTCTGTGCTGATGGTTCATCTGTTTGGAATGCTCCACACCCTTCAGTTCATGTTATGTCTTCATCATTCCTTCTCTCACTCTCTCAGCTACAACTCCACATCTAGTTATAGTTGATCACATGATACCATATGATCCTATTTTATCTTCTTCATAGCACTTAGCTGAAATTATCTCATTTATTTTATATGTTTGTTTTTTTAATCTTTCCCAGCTAGTTGAGACTTTAAGTCAAGACTCTAGTCCACTGCATTAGCTCCAGGGCCAGCATACTGCCTGGAACGTAGAGGATCCTCAGTAAACACGTTTGTAACTGTACTACGTGCTTACCTTCTAATTAACTCAGAAATGTAGGCTTCGGTACCACCATTGTACAAGTGAGGAAATGGTACTTTTTCAAGGATAAAATTTTTAAATATGTGTATTATAGAAAAATCAACTGAGGGTGTGTCATATTGCAACACATTCGCTTTGCACTTGCGCATTCAGTTCTCTGTGGTGGGCCAGGACACTGGGATTATCTATGTTGTAGCTAAGAATTTGGCTTGGTTTAGACATAGTCTAAAACCAATAATGGATCCCACCAAAACTGTAAGGAATTTTCTCCTTAAAATAGTACTGACTAATTCCAAAAATACTAACTGAATTCCAGAAATTGTTCTTTCCCAAGGTGGGACCCTTAAATACGTTTTATACCAAGGATGGGGAATCAAGTTTAATGAAGACTGATGTCATGAATCTTAGATTGATGTCACGAGTCTTAGACCCTATTCTTGTAACTCAGGAGTATATATCTAAAAAATAATTTGGTAGTGATCCTTTTTCAAAAATTTTAAATAGCTTTCTATATATCCCAATTGTATGCAGTCATTCCATCCCCATCGTAAGAACTAGAAGTTTCAAAGGATTTGAAGTTATTTTTAAAAATCTTTAAAATACTATTCTATATTTATGCATTTGGATTCTATCATTCTTACCCAAACATTTCAGATGCCCATATATATTGTGGCATTTATAGGTTTAAAAAAAAGCACCATTCTACTAGAGCAATTGCCAACAATTTACAATATTATCATTGCGAAATTTTAAATTAGTGAAAGGCATACAAAGTAGGTATCCATCAGTTATCTGAGATAGTATCTTATTCCTCATTCCTAAGCAAGGTGGAAAAAATTAAACAATCCTTTCATTGCAGTTAAGAAAGTAATTACTGGTTCTAGTAAATATTTGTTGAATGATTATGTGCTTTCATAAAAAGTTATTTAATGAAGCCTTGCAAACCTCATGGTGCCAGTTATGAGAATCCAGTGTCTTCAGCATATAGAATAATGTGGTAGTTACTGTCATTCTGTTCTTCCTCATCATCACCCTCTAAGAGCAAAATTGTCCTGAAAGATTGACTCTTATGGTAAATCAAATGAGGAGGAGAGGTTGGCCTGAATATGGATTCATATATTTTAATCAAGGGCTTGGCATCTGGGCACTATGACACTTGGAGTTTTAGGAAGTAAAAGAGAATTCCTTGAATGTCAGTAATGACAAAGTGGTCTAGGCGCAGTGTCTCACACCTGTTAACCTAACACTCCAGGAGGCCAAGGCGGACACATCACTTGGGCCCAGGAGTTTGACAGTATGGCAAACCATACATAGCAAAACCCTGTCTTGACAAAAAAATACAAAAATTAATCAGGCGTTGTGGTACGTACCTGTTGTCCCAGCTGCTCAGGAGACTGAGGTGGCAGGATTGCTTGAGCCTGGGAGATTGAGGGTGCAGTGAACAGTGATCACACCCCTGCACACCAGCCAGGGTGACAGACCACAAGACCTTGCCTCAAAAAATAAATGTAGCTCTAATCTTTAAAAACTTGGCTACTACCATGTAATGGCTAGCTTAATTAGGATGCCTGGAAAATGGACTAAACCCAACAGATTTTTTTTTTTTACTCCATAGATTTTGCAGAAATGAGTTACCATCTAATAAAGGGTTGATAAAGACTCAGTAAACACTATGCTCTGTTTCTCCAGGTGTGGCCAGTGAATGACCTGCATCACCACCACCTGGGGTGCTCACTTAAAATGACAGTCCTGCCCTAACTGATTCCCCCTTGTCAAACATAGTCTCAGGAGGGAGTTTCTAATAAGTACCCTCTGGTGACACTTATTAGACACTGAGGCTTAAGACATTTTCCCCTGGAGTATGACATATGACACAAGTGGGGAATATGTCACTTCTACATTCTGAGTTGACTCAAACCTCTGGAATATTTGCTTGCCTGTGCATTGGTAACCCCAGCCACTCAGTAGGGTTAGGCAATCTAAGCCCAGGTGAAGTCAGGTGTGGTGCTTTCACTAACGTCATCCGTATGTACGAAACTTACTTAAAAGCACTGAAGTTTTATTCCTTAAAATGTTCTATTTGAAAAATACTTACTCATTAATAGGAGATATGTTTTAAAGAGATGCTTAGGAATAGGAGAATTCCAACTAAAAATTCTTAAACCACATGGAAATCTTTCCTTTAAAAAAAGTGCTCACTCATCCGTGATTTGATCTTTGAAAGATGCTTTTTGTTTCATATATACTGATTCATATATACTTTTTGTTTCATAGATAATGATTTCACAGTTGTCTAGGGTCTTAAATTAGTAAACCATTACCAGACTTGCAAGTATCATGGGTCAGAATTCATAGTCCTATTTTACTGGTAAGAAACCAAAACTATATGAAATTTAAATAGATCATAGTCATAGGTTTTTAGTGCTGACACCAATGTGGCTAAACATAGTATTCTGAGCCTCATATATTGAAAGCCGTGAGTAGTCAGAATCTTATTTTCTTCTAATTGTCATTCTAAACCTTTAACAAATTTAAGCTAGCAGTTTTTCTGATTTTTATATTACCATTGTTCACTGTTGTCACTGGTCATACTTGCTAATTTTTTCTTTCTTGATCAAAACCAAGGAAAATATCGATCATTCTACTGTAGTATAGTCACACCACTTTTACATTAGAATCCTAAACCGAATGTAGCAGAGTTGGGGACTGCAAGGCATAAAAATTATGTTTAGGAACTGCAACATTAAAAGTTAAGTTTACTATTAAGCAATCAGATTTAGATCAATCTAGAAATAGCTATCCTCAATTTAAGATGTTCTATGAATATGGTTAGTATGGAATGAACACGTGCTGAAATTTTAATTTCACTAATATATCACATGTTAATATTTAAGTCTGGAACTGAGAAATTCACCATTACTCATAGCTGAAGACTTGAAATGTTTGTCGAGTCTAAGATGGTATAAAAGCTGTGAGTGAGGGCCCTGCTTCCCTCTACTTCCTTCCTCTACCAAAATATATTCTAGGTCAGGAGGATGGGGTTCAAGAAGAGGGAGGAAATAGTTTGGTGATCACAGGAGGAGAATTGGTTGAATGGGTCACAGAAAAGGAGAGATTTATTTACCATAATTAAACCAAAAAAAAGTGACTTTTTAAAAAGCATGTGATTATGCTGAGTGTGTCTGAAACATTACATTGCTAATTCTTGTCCCCCCATTATGATTATTACTCCGATTATAGCAATTGATCTTGTAAACCTCAAGTCCCTTAATATTTCTACCAGAAACTAAAGATGAGTTGATTTGTATCTTTGGTACAAAACTATATAAATTGAAATAAACACCACAAAAGGACACAAATATCAGTTAAGTTTGTCTTTGACATCATCTTTTCTTAATGCTGCCACTGTACTAACAGCCCATGGTAGGCGTCTTATCTTTGCTGTGAGATCCTAATAAAAACACTAGGGAACTTGGAAGGAAGTAAAACACAAATTACATTAGAGTGAATTAAGAAAAAAGAGTTGCATTTTGGTATCCTCCCAAGTAGAGAGATTTATGATAGCATCACACATCAAGAGAAAGGACTTCTCTCCTTTTCTGTTTCAACTCTACCATCACTTTCTCCACAGTTTCTCCGGACTTCTTTATTTATCACCAAGTTCTATAATGAACATATGATTCATGTTATTGATTTCTCAGGTTTCAAAGTAAAATAAATTGAGCTTTCTTCCACATTTAGAATATACAGTTTTTTTTAAGGAACTCTAAACAAAGACACGCATTATTTGTAGGTTGGAGAGCAGCTGCCAGAAAACAGAAAATTAGGAATGGAGTCATGGGTGAAATAATGGAGATACTGTTCAGAGGTAACCCTTTGTACAGCAGGAAATTTTCCTTAGAAAAGAAGACAGCTGAGTTTGCTTGTAAATTTTGCTAGAAACAGGCCTGATTTAGTAAGATTTAGTGCTGGTTAGGAGGCTGAAGACAGCACTTTCAGCTTTGGATACCATGCAAGTGGCCTGTTTCATATTTTGTACACAGTCTAAATACTTTATAGTTTCAAAAGATATGTGTGTAGGAGAGAGCTATTATTAATTTTTTAGTGATAGAATAATATATTAGCAAATATTTATCAGATCCAGGAGTAGAGTTTTCTAAGTGCAAAACAGTAGAAAATATCGCAAAGGAAATGATTCATGCATTAGACTATAAAAATTTTAAACTTAAAATATTATAAATAAAACTAAAAAACAAATGATAAAATCTTTGCAAAAAGTACAGCAAAGGTTTAATATCCTTAATATATAAAAAGCTCTTATAAACCACTAAGAAAGAGAGTATTACCCAATTTAGATGTGGATAGGAACATGAACAAATTTGCAGAGATGTACATGTATACAGAATGCTGTTACACATGGGAAGTGTTCAACCTCCCAAATAATAAAGAAATGAACATTAAAAATCAGAATGTACCATAGGGTATGATTAAATACCTTATGAAAATTCATCTAACAAATTGAATACATCTCACAAGATGATTTTTCAAAAAATCTTATATTTTTGAAGAATAATTGCCTAAAGAAATACAAAATCCAAATTATGTATACAATATGATCCCAATTTGGGAATATATTTCAAATACATGTCTTAAATAGCATGAAATATACTAAAATACTAACTATATATATATGTCTATCAAGGTATTATGAGTTCCTTATAATTTATTGTTTACAGTGAGCTTATGCTATACAACATTAAACCTTATGACATTCCCAGTACTTGGCTGGTTTTGCCCTACAAAAATGACAGTTTCATATAATTCAACCCAATATTTTTATAATCCAACAAAAGGGTGTTTTAACTTACATCTTAATGTGGCATGCCCTCTATTACAGAAAAGTTGAAGTTCTCACATCTGAATCTTTTCTTTATAGCCCAACATAAGAATTAACAAATGATAGCACTTCCTTTGCTCCTAGGCAACACAACAGGACAGATTTTGAAAAATAATCAGTGTGTATACATTGAAAATATTCGGTACATGTTTATTGACGATGATGATATTGATAAAATAGCAAACATTGAAGGACTAGGAAAAATGATATAAGTTTTCTAGTAAGATTTACTGACACTGTTGTTATCTCCTTTAATCTTACAGACATTTTACCATTAAATAGTATAATTGAGCTAGGGAGAAATTTCACTTGATTGTAAATGGAAGAAGTTGCTTCTGAGTAGTAAATTTTTAGATTAATGTCTGTGTATAGAATACAGTAAACTTGCAAGCCTATTTTTACTCCAGTGGCAGGCACTGGTACAGGGATTTCTTTAACAATCTCTAGGCTTTCAGTACTTTTTAAAATCCTGGATTGGCAGGTACAAGGAGATTGCCCATAAATAAATAAGATATTTTGAATGCAGAATTGGTTTAATGGAGCAATGTCAGATGTCTTTCCAGTTTTTCTTGAAGCAAAATATTTAATCTGAGACTTGAAATGCTAACACCAATCTTCATTGTACGCCCATGGCCATGAAATACTAACACCAGTCTTCATTGTATGTACATATATACATACATGCATATAACTCCACTGTCTACTCAAGGGCAATATACATTTCTTTCCAATTAAGTGGGATAAAGAAGAAAGTGATGCCAAACAAAGGGAATTTGTGTATGTTTATTTTTTAAGCTTTTTTTCTTTTTTTTCTTTTTTTTTTTTTGCCTTTAAAGTCTGTTGTCCATCCTATTGTGGCCTTTTGAAAGTATGAAGGTGAAAATAGACCAGTGTGAATGACAGTAAATGAAAACTGCCAAGGACACATCACTTGCAGAAAGATAAATATCCACAGTTTTGGTAATGCCCCTGTTAGATTTAGAAAACTGGCACCACCAAACACATTTTTTAAAAATAGCTTTTATCTCAGACCAAATCATTTCTATAGTAGCTAAAAGTGCTGTGTTCCAGACTAGGTCCTGTGAGCCTGTAAGCCATCAAAGCAGATACTCTTAAGGTGGAGGCAGCAAGCCCTGATGCTAATCTAAAACACAGGTTAAGAGAGGGTCCCATTTCACTAGGACAGAAACCACTGAGCATTTTTTCCTCTAGCCAAAGTAACAAAGTCCTAGCCTTTGGTGATTGATGAGCATGTTCCCCAAGGGAAATGGACTGGAAAATCATCGCCTTGTCTTTTACTTGCTACAGGAAAGCCATAACAGAGATCTCTATTCTTCTTGTTCTGATAAGAGACCTAAGGAAGCATGAAGAAGGGCTAAAAGGCCTGGGCGTGTGTTAAATCCAGCTGCTTGCTGGATTGCCTTTTAAAATACGATTTGTAGTTCCCTAATTCACAAATAGAACATGTGGATAGTTGACTGACCTTGGACAAGCTATGCAGCTTTTTAACCACAACTTCAGCAAAGTTTCAGGATATAAAATCAGTGTATCAAAATCATTAGCATTCCTATACACTACCAATAGCCAAGCCAAGAACCAAATCAGGAAGGCCAGATCCCATTCACAGTTCCCACTAAAAGAATAAAATACCTAGGAATACAGCTAACCAGGAAGGTGAAAGATCTCTGCAATGAAAATTACAAAACACTGCTCAAAGAAATCAGAGATGACACAAATGGAAAACATCCCATCCTCATGGATAGAAAGAAATCAGTATCTTTAAAATGACCATACTGCCCAAAGAAATTTACAGATTCAATGCTATTCCATTCCTATTCAATGACATTCTTCACAGAACTAGAAAAAAAACTATTTTAAAATTCATATGGAATTAAAAAAGAGCACGAATAGCCAAGGCAATCCTAAGCAAAAAGAAAAAGCTGGAGGCATCATGCTACCCAATTTCAAATGATACTACAGGGCTTACAGTAACCAAAGCACCATGATACTAGTACAAAAACAGACACATAGACCAGTGAAACAGAATAGAGAGCCCAGAAATGAGGCCACACGTATATGACCATCTGCCCTTCCACAAACCTGACAAAAACAAGCAATCAGGAAAAGATTCTCTATTCAGTAAAGTATGCTGGCATAACTGGCTACCCGTATGCAGCTAGACCCCTTCCTTACATCATATACAAAAATCAACTCAAGATGGATTAAAGACTTACATGTAAAACCCAAAACTATAAAAAATCCTGGAAGATAACCTAGGCAGTACCATCCTGGACATAGAAATGGTTGAAGATTTCATGACAAAGATACCAAAAGCAAAAATTGGCAAGTGAGATCTAATTAAGTTTGAATTCTGTACAGCAAAGGAAACTATCAACAGAGTAAACAGAAAACAACCTACAGAATGGGAGAAAAGATTTGCAAACTGTGCATCTGACAAAGGTCTAGTATCCAGCATCCATATGGAAATTAAACAAATTTAAAAGATTTTTTTAAAGAAACATTAAAAAGTGGACAAAGGATACGAACAGACACATTTCAAAAGACAACATACATGTGGTCAACAAGCATATAAAAAAAGGCTCAGTATCACTGATCATTAGAGAAATGCAGATCAAAGCCAGAATGAGATACCATCTCACACCAGTCACAATGGCTGTTACTAAAAAGTCAAAAAATAGTAGATGCTGGCAAGGTTGTGAGAAAAGGGAACACTATACACTGCTGGTGGGAGTGTAAGTTAGTTCAACCATTGTAGAAATCAGTGTGGCAATTCCTCAAAGAGCTAAAAGCAGAACTACCATTCGACCCAGCAACCCCATTACCTGGTATATACCCAGAGGAATAATGAATTATTCTACCATAAAGACACATGCATGTGAATGTTCATTGTAGCACTATTCACAATAACAAAGACATGGAATCAACCTAAATGCCCATCAGTGACAGATTGGATAAAGAAAATGTTGTACATATACAGCATGGAATACTATACAGCCATAAAAAGGAATGAGATCATATCTTTTGCAGGAACGTGGATAGAGCTGGAGGCTATTATCCTTAGTAAACCAATGCAGGAACAGAAAACCAAATACTGCATGTCCTCACTTATAAGTGGGAGCTAAACGATGAGAACTTATGAACACAAAAAAGGGAACAACATACACTGGGGCCTGCTTGAGGGTGGAATGTGGGAGAAGGGCAAGGAGCCGAAAAGATAACTGTTCAGCACTGAGCTTAATACCTGGGTGATGAAATAATCTGTACAACAAACTCCTGTGACACAAGTTTACCTGTATAACAAATCTTTCACCTGTACCCCAAAACCTAAAATAAAAGTTAAAAATCAATATTATAGTACTTTATTGTCAGAAAGCACAGATCCTTAAAGACTATATTGAAAGTGAACATTTTTAAAAGGCTCAGGTTGCATTATATAGTATATTTTGGAAACGTACTTGTTCAACATTTCCAATTCCATGACTTTGTCCTTTGTGTTTTTTACCAAACCTGCGTTTCAGTTCTGGGTTAGAAACATTTTAAACCTTTCCTAAATTCAGTAGCTATCTCACAAATTATATTTAGAGGAATAACAGCCCATCCACCAAAGTTATTCCCAGAGCCTTTATCCAGTGGAGGTGGGTATGCACACTCCGTTTCTTCCCCCTCTGGTCTTGTGCTTCTTGCCCAATTGAATTGGAGAATTTTGTTAGTCCTATTTGTGGCTGGAAAGATAGACTGCCTGTCCCTTTAACAGGATGGCCAAAGAATGACCATCCTGAACTCACCACTCTAATGCTGCATTGGAAGAATTCCCCTGAAGTAGAAGCATATATCCTCCTTCAATTAATACCAACAGTGTACCTGATACAACGCTTTAAGTTATTGCATTCTCTTCTCTTTTATTCTCCAACAGATGAGAGCCCTGTCTAACCTAGATCGAAACCCACATTGTCCGTTCACTGAATTCTCTGGTTTCTGTGAAGGTTCCTTATTTTCTCAGAAACTGGCTACAGCCGATTCACATCAACTGGTACACTTCAAAACTTTGAATGGAAGGAAAAGCGAATTAAATAGATTCTTGTTTTTGTGAGCATCTCCACTACTTCAGAGCAGCAACATTTCACTACATGCCATGCCCAGCCACAAAATTGAGGAGACTCTTTGTTGTGCCTTTTTGAAATGGCCTTAGGGCTTCCCAAATTTGTTGTAAAACTCTTACCAATGTAATTTTCCCATTACACCTTTCCCTCTTTTCTCCTTAAACTTGACTTTTGAGTTGTACACAAGGTCATAGTTAGGTGAGTTTTTTACTGTGTCTTTTTTTTACAATTTTATATGCCTTTATTCACTCGTCTGTGCCGAAATCACCAGGGCCTAATCTATAACAGAGCCACCATTTTAAGTGACCGCCAGCTGAGTTTGATTTCTGATTATATTAAAGGGAGAAAGTGGACTTTGCCAAGGTTGGAGCAGATTCTCCAACCTTACAAAACGTTGTGGGCAATTAATGGGCTTTAACTTGAGGTTCTTTTGTGCATATGTTTTTATGTGCACTTGTATGTGCAAGAAAGAGTGAAAGAGATACCCATGCACAGAAATTTTAAACCAGGCAGCTCTGTGGTAGTTAGCTAGAGGCAAGAGATACCCTGTTGGCTCCCAGACCTTCCTGGAAGCTGACTGTTGGAAGAGACTCCTTGGAGATAAATCTCACGTGGTTCCCTTTTGCCTGAATGGTATCTGCAGCCTAACTTATACCTTAGGAGACTTTGGAAGAGGAATACTTTTTATATCTAAAGCACTTTGGAGATTGGAGTCCTGCAATTTGCCACTCAGGAAAATAAACTAGCATATTAACTCCCAGCAAATGCCACCTCCTTGGTTTGAAACGGTTTGTAAAGCATTTTCTTCCTGGTTTGTGCGCACCACATTGTTTCAGCTCCTCTCATCACTGACCAGCTGGCTTGTTGGTGAATAGAGCTGTGGGCCCCTCGCCATGTTTCATGTGAGGTCTTGGCTGGGTGGCAAACAGGCAGCCTGTAGCCAGTGTCAGCAATTCAGGAGGAATTGGCACAGCAGTGTCCCCATTAATTTCTGCTTGTCACATACTGTCATGCAAGTTACACCAGAGAGGAAATGACCGTTAAAAAAAAAAGGTACCCTTGTGGCACTGGGTCCCCTCCAGACGTTCCCCGAGGTTAAACAAGTGGATACAATTAGCCCTACACAGACAGCTGCGGGGAAAGGAAAGCCTAGAAGTGGGCCCCACAGCAATGTGTCTTTCCTGTTAGCAAGGAGTGTCGGCTATCAACATCTGCCATATTTTAACCCTTCAAAGGGACCGGTAAATTAAGGGCAGCTATTATCCCACGCTCTGCTGATCATTATCAATCATAATGCCTTGGGAAATTACCACAGTACTGCTGCCTTGGTGGCAGGTTTTGTCCTTTGGGGGATCGTTTTTATGTTTTTCCTGGGAGCAGAGAAGAGTGGTAGGGCCAAGAGGGTGAAAGGAAACGGACTCTTTTAATTGTTGGTAATTTATTGCCACAGGGAAGGGGACTAGAGCGGCAATAAACTCCTCTTCAGTTCAAACTGAAGTAGTTAAAATTGGTGGGCTCCAGACGGCTTCTATTTCCAGAAATATCCATCTTGCTGACTGACTATCAACCCTTCTTCACCACACACTGTGGCGACTTTTAGGGAGCACAAACAAGAGGCTTTGGGAAATGAGAACGAGTTATAGAGGAGAAAGGCAATCCAAGATGAGAAAAGAAACTCTAAATAAAATACAGGCTTCCAAAAACTGTTGTTTTATTTTTTAAAGATTGAAATTATTAAGCTGCTGTTATCCAAATAGAGTCCTGACTAACCTTTGTAAGCACATACTGTGCTTTGGAGTGGATTTGTCTGGTGAAAGTCTGATTGCCAGCACAGAGGAATGGGTGACTGAGATGGTCCTGTGTGAAATTATGTTTGCTCCAACTTACTCAATTGAACTAATCATTAAAACTATTTAGAGAAAGAATGGTTTCTTACCATGTTTTAACTCCAACAGGTTTTGGGTTCATATTTGTGGACCTGGAACTTCACTGAAAAGAGACCATTTTGCTTGGGGGGCATAAAAATGATAGGAGTTCTGAAAATGATCAGTACTGATGAGTACAGGAAACATGAGCTGATGTTCATCTGAATGATTGGACCAAAGACAATGCAGTACAGGGAATAATCATTTTTAGATTTTACTGAGATGCTTCCTGAATGTTACTGAGGAAGATGCTGGCACCATTTAAAGTATTTAAGTGAGGGAGAGAAGCAACCATTAGGATAATTGAGTAGAAGTAACATTGTTACTATGTTTATTGAGACTTCATCGTGTCAGGATCACCAAGGAGAGCCTGGAGAGATTATGAGTGATGACTGTTATGGCTGTTCCCATCCTGTGACATTATCTAGTCCGAGACCCTCATTTTATATGTCAGAAAACAGAAATCAGAGGTTAGAGACTTGTCTGTGATCTCACAGTGAAGCAGAGGTGGAATGCAAGGCGCCCATTCCCAGGTAAACTGTTTATATCATTCCATGAGCTAACTCAGCAGAGAAGTAGTTAATGACCAATACCAGCAGCAACAAAGGGGTCCCCCTGCCTCACTGACAGTAGGAAGTAGGAAGGAACCACAAATCTGGGGTAGAGGCAGCTTTCTTCCATACTTCTGCCATGATGTCAGGCAGGAAACTTGAAGCACCAGTTTTAGTTGGCCTTCTTAGAGCAAGCGATGCCAATTTCAAAAGATAGTCTTCTTATGCAATTTTAAATATATCTAAAAATTGAGAAATATTTTTATTTCTCAATTTTAATGTCAAAATAATATGGAGATTTGGAGAAATTTGCCTCATTCCATATTTATAATTTTTCAAATGTTAGATCACAAAGGAAAATCAATAAGGTACATGTAAATGTGAGCTCTCGTGAGTATGGGCTCAATCACTAATTATGGGATCTCTTCTTGTCTTGTAAGTGGGTAGACTATAAATGATTGTTCATCTACTCTTGTTGCTGATCTCTGATTTTAGGGGATCATCAGTAATTAAATTCTAGTTGAGGTTAAATCTAATTTTGAACATCAAATTGTGACATGAAGTTATTAAATTATATGCTTCAATATTCACAGGTGAAGCATATAATTTAATAACTTAATGGTCACAATTTGATGTTCAGAAGTAGATTTAATCACTATAATGTAGGTTGTTACTTTGGTTAAATATGAAAATATATAGAAAGTAAATAAATTAGGCTTACTTCATGTTTAAAAAGTGTTGTTATTTCAGAATTGTTTCTTCGGCCTATTTTCAGGATCTGTCGTATAATGTCAGGCTTCAGTTGAAGCAATTACCTGAAGATTGTGTAGACTCTAGAGGAATACCAGAGGACTGGAAATAGGAATAGCAGAGAAAATACCAATTTAGTGAACAATGATGAGCCAATTAGACAAAAAAACATTGGCTTGAACTTCATGGGAAGGCACCGAATCATTACTAACTCCTGTGGTATTCAGAATAATAACATCAATCATGTTGAACTGCTTTGGTAGTCATGTGTCTGTATGTAATTCCATAAAAATTCTCTTAATTTTGGCATTAATAGTGACTGTATTTTATAAAAGGGCATATTTCATTGAAAACACTCGTGTTTAAACATGTCATCTAAGGACTTGAAAATCTTTCCTAACATGCATTAAAATGATAATTACTGAGTTCTCATGGGAAAAAGTAGTTTCTCATTTTAAGTCCTAAAGTTTCAACAGCATTTGGTATAGCATTTCACTTCACTTCTGGTCCTAATGACTCACTGCATTCTTTTCACCAAAACTTATCTCCTGTTTACCCTCAGAGTTCTTTCTCATGTAGACACAAGCCTAGTAGTGAATCAATAACATGACTATTTCGTGGAAGAGTTCAACCTCTGCAATGCCATTGGAAGACATTGCCTAGTCTGCAAGTTTAAGGAAACTTAGCATTTCCTATACCTTTATATCTTGATTGGATTTGGCTTTTTTTAAAGATTAAACTTTGAGGGAAACTTCTCAAAACTGAGCGTAGGACTTTCTCATGCAATTGAGAAGTAGCACTGTCCTTTTTTTACAGATGGAGGCAGCTGGCATAAATAGCTACTTAATGACTTGCCCAAGTTCACACAAGCGAAGAGCCAGGAGCTAGATTTGTGACTCTTGCACAACCCATTAGACTGTTTTTATTTTATCTAAGTCACCATAGTAGAATTAAATATAATTTTATATCTTTGTCAGTGCTCTTTAATGAGTTAACTCCTACTTACATAAATGTTTTAGCATTTCCATGCCCTCTGGGTCATTAAGGTAATTTATTTTTATAATTTTAATTATTATAATGCTCTTAAATGTATAAATTCAGAAATGAAATGAAGACATATATTTAATTTTATTATTAAACTACATGGTATCAATGATAGGATTCAGAAATAAAAGTTTTTCATTAAGTATTGGCCATTCATTAAATATATTGTTTTTTGCTTAACATCTCTAAAATTATATTCAGAGTTAAGGAGAATATACTCTTACCTCTGCATATTTACAACCGTTGAAGAATACATACCGTGTTTTTTGTAAAGATACAGCCTAATTTCTTTGCAAAAAAATGTTAACGAAACTGCCTATGCGATAACAATTTTTATGCTGTTTCCTCACAGATCTCTGTAAATTGTTACCTGTTTATGGTTACTGTTGCTGTATTGTTATCATTGAATTAGGATAGTCTCCAGTTAAATTATCTTCTCTCCAGTGAAAAAATCCTGCTTAAAAAAATATCTGAAAGTATGATGCACGTTAACTCATGATACGCAAACTTTAGCACATCTGTGAATTAGAGCCCAACTTAATTCAAGACAAAAATGTATCTCAAACACTTTTCTCCTTAAAATATCAGCAACAATCTAGCATAAGATTTCTTAGTAGTTTTTCTTTTGTGACAAAGTATTTTGTACCTTTATTTGAAAACAAACAAAGATTATGAGAGACCACTAGAAACAGAATTTTAGCATTTTGAAGGAATTTTTATATAGCATTGTTTCAGCAGTTCAGAAAGCACCCCAGGAATTTGTCTAGTTAGTGTTTTGTATATATTAGAATCTGTGTCTGTTTCCTTTGTAAAAAATAGGAAGACCTCCCAAGCCATAATTTTTTATTATCAATTCTTGTAATGATCAAATATGACGTATGTACAGCAAATAAATCTTGTAGTAGTTTAGCTGATAGTCCATGTTCTACCTCAAAACCTAGGAATGAATGTAATAAGCCTTTGAAAACTCTATCGTTATCATTAAATCCTTTTTTTTCAAACTTCATTTATACCAGGTAAATTTTTTTATTGTGAAAACTGGATTAAGCCAAAGAAGGGCTTGCAAAAACCAATTCAAATTCACACTGTGAATGTAACAAGACATTTTCAAAGCCAGCATTCCAGTTGTTCCATCAGGTCCTAAAAGATGACTGGGATGCTGAAAAAGGTTTGCCTTCCACATTGTGACATAAATCTATTTCTTTGTGTTACTGTTGTTTAGAAATGGCTCAGTACGATAAGATTTTATCACTGTGACTCAATATTCTTTATAGATCCTGTAAATTCAGCCCATTCCCATTTTACTCTTTCTTGTAATTTTCAAAATATAGCACAGTGGCAACCCAAATTGAAATCTTGAGAAGCTGATCTACAAATTAGGAATGTAAACAAAACTTGAGGAATCATTTTTTAACCTGCTCAGGAGGCCATTTTAGAGCCCTGAAGGCATCACTTATACACAAATCAGTGAAATTATAAAATTTTTAGAATTGGAAAATACCCTGGAATTTATGTAGCCCAGCCTCCCCACTTTATGTTTAAGAAAGTGAGTCTCAAAAAGGGTGATGAGTTGCTAGGACTGTAACCAAATTCCTATTATTCTAGTTTGGTGAACTTTCTAAAAGCCATACAATGTGTTTTTCTCACTTATATAGAATTAATTCCTAGAATAAAGACCTATACTTAAAACATCTTCTTACTGGTTTGAATGAGTTACTATATTTGCTTGCACATTGCTCTAAAAACAATGTTAGTTTGAACTTTGTCCTCATTTTGACTGACCTACCCCGGAATCAGTAATACTTTCTTCACTAGAGCTTTCATTCTTAACATTTTATTCTCTTCAACTAGAGCCTCATTCCAAGTACAGTATATATTTTTTCTCCATGAAGAATTGTAATAATTTATGTCTCTGCATTTCATTTCAGTAGTGCTCATTATGCACTATCAAAGTTATTATCCTATTTCCTTGGTAATCACTTGCGTATTTGTCAAATAAGTGTATATGTTGAATAAACACATGGCTTTTATTCAATTCAGTAAACATTTATTGTGCACCCTCACAGGAATAAAGAAGGCTACAAATCAGTACGGTAGAGTGCCTTCAAAAACTTACAGGACGCAGACACCAAGTGCTGCAGAGCAGTCAGAAATTCCCTATTAGATATGAGTGGGAAAGAGGCTCAAAGGATCAAAAATGTACATGTGATTATAGGAATGAGAATTTGGCATGAAAACCCTGAAGAATTTCAGGTTTGGTTTTGGACATTGGCATCTGTTTTTTTCTCAGTTGATCTTTTGTTTGTTTGGTTTTGGTTTTTGGTTTTTGTTTTTGTGAGACGAAGACACTTCTGTTACCCAGGCCAGAATGCAATGGTGAGATCATAGCTCACTTCAGCCTTGAACTCCTGGGCTCAAGCAGTCTTCCCACCATAGCCTCCTGAGTAGCTGAAACTACACGTGTGCACTACCATACCTAACTAATTTTTTAATTTTTTTGTGGAGACAGTGTCTCACTATGTTGCCCAGGGTAATCTCAAACTCCTAGGCCTAAGCAATTCTCCTGCCTCAGCCTCCCAAAGTGCTGGGATTTCAGGCATGCGCCACCACCCCTGGCTCACTTGATCTTAAGTTGCAAAATCACATTCATTGATTCCATAGTTGTGGATGGGGAATGGGGACGGGATATGAGTAGTCATATATTTGCCTTCCACGGAGCCTCAGGAAGCAGTGCCTCAACTAGATTTAGGGAAGTACTCTAGTATTGAGAGGTCTTAAGGCCAAGAGAAACCAACTGCTTATTTCATTTTATTTATTCAATGTTGTGAAAGAGAGTCCCTGGCAACCAGACACCTGGTTACTAGCCATATGACTTGAGCAAGTCACTTAACTTCTCTGATCCCCAGTTTTCTTATCTGTAAAACAAGGATTAAAAGATACAAGTCAAATGAGTTAAAATGTAAAAAGTATTTTGCAGACAGTTCAGCATCCTATGATATAAGAGATGGAGATTGTTCTCTTGTGTATTTTCTAGTTACCTTCATGTATTTTTCAACTGGTCACGGAACTGTACCAAGGGTCTGACCAGTAATAATACTGCATTTCAAAACTGCCTAAAGTGACATCAACTAGCTTTTGCGTGGACCCCTTAAAGGCCCACCAAGATCACTTGGTCTACTCGATGTCCCTAAAGGCCTTTCTTCCTTCTGGTTTGGGCCTTTGTTGACTATAGAATGCCTTTTTTGCATTTCCTTCTCTTTCTTGCTGATGATATAATAGTTGCTTCTTGAAATACTGTTAAAAATCCTCAGATTCTCTGGAAAGCCAAATTCTATAACTAGTTATCTGTAAAAGTTATGAGAATAGAACAGGCAGTATGCCATTAGAACACATAATAAGTTTAGAGTTAATTTTAAGAATTTTCCATTGTGTACTGAAACACTTAAAAAGTAAAAGCCCTGGTAATAATATAGTATATTTACTCTCTGTGCATTTTCTCTCAGTTCTTAGTCATCATGCTTTCCTGATGGCAGCTGATGCAATTGAAATGCTAATTTTAAAAATGTTCTACATCACACACCGGGGCCTGGGGAGTGGGGGCCTAGGGGAGGAATAGCAGGGGGTGGGGGGATTGGGGAGGGATAGCATTAGGAGAAATACCTAACGTAGATGACGGGGCGACAGATGCTGCAAACCATCACCATGGCATGTGCATACGTATGTAACCTGCACGATCTGCACATGTACCCTAGAACTTAAAGTATAATAATAATAAAAAAGAAAAGAAAAAAAAATATTTTAGTGCAGAAGAATTGCCTTCTAATCCTTCTTAGCCCTAGTGTCTGTCCCCTTAGAAACTAAATCAGTCTCTCCCTCTTTCCATCAAAGTTATCAAAACCCAGTCTCTTCATCCTGTGTATCCATAAACTAATTAAAATCCTGTAATTATGAAAAAAAGTTCTAATAGTTGATATATTTAAAATATATCAGCTTTTATTGTCCTGCTTTAAATGGGAACAAGAAGGCCTATCTAGCAAAGAAATATAACCTAGTTTTATATCTTATTTATTCTGTAAGTCCTGTGCAGCAGAATATTAATGTGGACACACAGCTTATAGATAATTTCAAATCTAGAAAGGGAAAATGAGATATATAGAGAATAGCCACCATGTTTAAGGCAGTATATGACAAATATAGTGTAAGTGTACAAATGCCAGTGTACATGTACAAATGCCATTGTAACTGACAAAGCCACAGGAATTCAGAGGAGGGAAAAATAAGGATTGGCTTCCTAAAGAAAGTGGCAAATTTTTTTAGAATCTTGAAGATGTTACTCTGAGGCATTAGTGACACAAGCCAGCAGAAGCCAGGGATTTGAAGTCTTGCTCAAGATTTGCCAGTTTCCACTTGGAGAAAAACACCATTAGGCTGGCCACATCCGGAGAGATGAGTACAAGAAGCCAGTTAAGCAGGAGAGAAGTGGACTTGATTGTGGAGGCACTGGGAAATAGTGGTGGCTCTTGGGTGGGTGGCTGATATTATCATTGTTGTGTTTTCAGCTGATTAATCTTGTAGCAGTGTGCTTGTTTAGGAGAAATTGCAACAGGAGATCAGTCAAAGAGAATGGTCCTGTGGTTTGGGAATTAAATAATCAGGTCTATACCTGGAGTGGGGCAATGATGATTAATTGGAAGGAAATGAGAGATTGAGAAGACTTGACAGAACTTGGTTACTCATTGTCTGGAGTAAAGGAAAAGCAGAAATAGGTAAGTTAATTGTCAGTTTGGGGAAGGTGATTATATAGTTGAGTCCTGTTGAATTTGGCCTGGAATAGGAAATTATATCTCAGGGCACTGCAATAACTTGTGGCTGCAACTTCTGAGCCCCACATAACTTTTGAGGAGTCATGGAATCTGGGAGAGATGCCAAAATACTAGAAGTGGGAAATGTTCTGTGTTTTTTTTAAAAACAGGTAAAAGATGGATTCTACAAAATACAATCTAGCAAAATTGATACCGATTTTAGGTTATTAAGATAATAAGTTGTGAGTATATAGAAAAATAACTAGTTAAGAAATATGAAAAGATGCCCAAATCTCACTATAATAAAAGAAATGAAAAGTAAAATGATAGTGAAATATTTCCCCTATAAATTGAGGCAAGCAGAAAAAAAAGTTTTATAATGTCAGGTGTTGGTGAGACTGTTAAGAAATGGATAGTCTCATACACCACTGTTGGGAATATAAATTGGAACAGATTGAGTATCTCTTATCTGAAACACTTAGGACCAGAACTGTGTTTTGGATTTTATATTTTTTCAGATTTTGGAATATTTGCATATATATAATGAGACATCTTTGGGATAGGTTCCAAGTCTAAACACAAAATTATGTTTCACTTATGCCTTATACAGATAGCCTGAAGGTAATTTTATACAATATTTATAATTCTGTGCATGAAACAAAGTTTTTGTTAAGTACTTATACGTGGAATTTTCCGTTTGTGACATCACGTTGGCATTCAAGAGGTTTCAGATTTTGGAGCATTTTGGATTTTGGATTTTCAGATTAGGGATGCTCTGCCTGTAAAGCATTTTGGAAGTAATCTGGAAGCAAAATGCACATGTTCAGTGACTGAGCCGTTTCACTTCTCAGAGAAATCCTGATACAAGGGCAAAAGGAGAAGAAAATTTGCTGTAGCATTAATTATAATGGAAATAATCTAAGTTCATTAGTAGAGGGATATCTGAATAGACTGCTATGTGTGGAATGCTATGTGACAATTAAAAAGAGTGACATAGATCTATAAGAAATTATGTTTAAGACACAGTGTTGAGTGGGAGAAAAGCCATTTTTAGGACTGTAGATACAGTCTGGTTGGTTCTGTTTATCTGAAGTACATGTATATCTCATATAATTCACAGAACCAAAATTGGAAGAATATACAACAAACTGATAATAGGGACTCTCTCTTTGGAAGAGACTGAGATTAGAATAGGTGGTAAGTTTGCCAGATTTAGCAAATAAAAATAGATAGTGCCTAAATTTTCAATAATTTAATAATTTAAAATAATGAAAAATGTTTTATTATAAGTATATTCCATGTAATATTTGGGATATGCTTATACTAAAAAATTACTGTTTATCTGGAATTCAAATTTAACTGAAAGTCTTGTATTTTATCTGACAACTCTAGTGGTTGGTAAAGTAGAAATTTAACTCCATGTTTAAGTTTTATACTTTTTCATAACACAAATGTATTCACATATTCTTTGTGTGATAAAAAAAATCTAAGTGTATATAATGAAAAATGTAACAAGCACTAAGAGTTAGCTTCTTTTGTTTTAAGCAGTTGTCTTAAGATCTAGTCTCATAGTCTCATTTTCATGTCATTGCTAAGCTGGTAGATAAAGAATATTATAGCAATACAAGATTTTTATTGAAAAAAACTTTTTAATTTAGGGTCCCCAGCACTCAGTATAGTGCCCAGCACATTCTTTTGCTGTATATTCACTGTTTATTGGATGACTGGATGGGTAAATACAGTATGAAGCAGATTTGGGGCCCAAAGTGAAAAAGCAGCAGACTTATCAGCAACACAGGTTCCTGCAAATAGTGACTACATTTTAAATTTTTTCATGGACAGTTATTTTCAAACTCAAATCCTCTACCCTCAACCTTATCTAATTTAATCTTTATCATCTCCTGTGAAGATAAACATTATTTTATTAAAGAGGTTGAAAGAGTAAAGTACCACATTTGATCAGTTCTAAGATGCCCATTTTTTCACAAATGGGTCTTTGAAAACAAAATGCGTTTTGAAGTCACTGTTCGCAGGCATCAGTCCTGATCCAGTGGTGACTGCCTGCACACATGCCTGAAACTTGCAGAATTACTCAGTGGCACGCATGAAAATCCTAGAGGTCACAGTAGAGTTCTACTGCTCTATCATCAGTGCCCTTCATGGGACAGAAGACAAAATTGTGTGGAAAACACAGACATCCAACAACTCTGAGTAGAAAAGGATGTGAAAGAGCAGGACTCTGAATGTGATGAAATTCTTGGAATACCTTCATCAAATTATTTTACTTAAAACTTAATTTTTAATGAATGTTCAAGAATGATACAGACAACAGTCCAAATATGAAGAAGTCTGCAAGAAAATCCCTTTAATGGGTATAATTAAAACTTCTAAATGGTAAACTATGTCATGTCGTAGTTTAATTGACAGCCATTTGTTTTTCTTAGTATTACATTAAGGTAATAGTGAATCTTAACATAGCACTTTAGAGTCAATAAAATTGACATGTTAATTAGCTTGCTTGATTTAATCATCTCACAATTTATACATTCATCAAAATATCACATTGCACCCCATGAATATATATATAGTTATTACTTGTCAATTAAAAATAAAATACACAAAATGACCCAAGGTCACTGGCAAGAAAGGTAAGAATTAGAACCATAAAGCCTGTACCTTGAGTCTCTTGGAGTGTACTATAGAGTGAAAGGAAGAGGACCATACACTTTTTATCTTACTTATAAACTTTCTACTCTTCGTGTTTCAAGAAACTGAAAACTGTCCAGGAAGTTAGCAGTGATAAAAATGTTATATCTTTAGCATTACTTGGAGAAATTTGGATTTTTCCAAGTGCTGTAAAATGATAATATGTGCATTCATATAATAGTTTTAACTTTTCAAAGCAATTACACACTTGCATATTACCTGATTAATAGTGTATGAGAGAAACATCATATCCTCGCATTTACCAATGAGAAAACTGATACAGGTGTAAATTAGGTAAAGTACTACTTAGAAGAAGCAGCAGATCCCAGAGGAAAACTGAGGTCTCTGATATGGTTTAGGTGTGTCCCCACCCAAATCTCATCTTGAATTATGTAGCTCCTATAATTCCCATTCATTGTGGGAAGGACCCACTGGGAGTTAACTGAATCATGGAGACAGTTTTCCCCATACTGTTCTAGTGGTAATAAATAAGTCTCATGAGATCTGATGGTTTTATAAGCGTAAACCCCTTTCATTTGGCTGTCATTCTCTCTTCCCTGCTGCCATGTAAGATGTGACTCTGCTCCTCCTTTGCCTTCCACCATGATTGTGAGGCCTCCCCAGCCATGTGGAACTGTGAGTCCGTTACACCTCTTATCCTTTATAAGTTACCCAGTCTCTGGTATGTCTTTATTAGCAGTGTGAGAACAGACTAATACAGTCTCTCTCCCAGTCCATGAAACCTCTAATGATGAGCCTGCCAGAGAGGTCCTGAATAGCATACCTGTACTGAAATAACTTCCCAGATTTGGATGAATATTGGAAAGACAGGGTTTTTTTTTTTTTTAGTTGCAAAATAAGAGTTGTAGAATAAAGTGAGTACACCAATCTCAAGCACACAGCTTGATGATATTTTACTAGTGTAACTATCCAGATCAAGATACAGAAACATTCGAGTCTTCGTGCCTTCCCCAGTCTATAACTCACTCTCCCAGAGGTAATCACTACACTGACTTACTTCATATAAAAAGTATGTGCTTTTTGTGTACAACTTCTTTTACTGAGGATCTTATCTGTGAGATCAGTTTTTATTCCTCTGTCTGCCAAAATGTTTCCCAAGTGGATAGACCATTTGTGTTTCACCATCAGTGTATGTGACTGCTCTATATCTTTGTCACCTTTTGATATACTCAGCTTAAGCCACTGTAATGGTATCTTGTGCTTTTAATTTTCAATTCACTGATGAGTAATGAGGTTAACCTTTTCATAAGCTGCTGGACTTTGGATTTCCTCTTTTGTGAAGTGCCTGTTCACATCTTTAACCCATTTTTAAATATTGGATTGTGTATCTTTTTCTAATTGAGTTGCAGGAGTTTTTTTATATATTATGAGTATAAGTCTTTTGTCAGATATATCCAGTCCAAAAATCTCCCAGGATGTAGGGATTTGAATGGGATCCTTCCCCTCTCTCTTCACTTAGATAAAGCAGCAAACTAACGGTCTTATCACTGGAACCTCTCTTCTGAGCACTTAAAAAACACAGAGACAAAATGTTTCCCTACTCCCTTTTAGCCTATTTTGGCAATTCATAATATGGAACTCAAACATCCCCTACTCGTACGTTTTAAGTCTCCAGTAAAATATTTTTTGTGTGTGCGTGTGTGTGAGAGAGAGAGAGAGAGAGAGAGAGAGAGAGAGAATTTCCTTTTGATAGGCTTTCCCAGTGTCATTTTTTGAATATTTGATTTGTCCTGATTGGTTATTGTTGTTTTCAGAATTAAAACAAAAGCATTATTACATATTTTAGAAAATAATATTGCTTTTGTTGTTAAAATGTAAATTTATTTTCCCAGTTTTTAGTATGTTACAAAGCCAAAGATGTTTTTGTCTTTTAATGTGACAATTTTTTTTTTTGAAAGAAAGGAAAAGAGAGGAAAGAAAGTGAGAGTGAAAGAAAGAAAAAAAAAGAATGTATGAGAGAAAGAAAGAGGAAGAAAAAGAGGGAGAGAGAACAGGATTCTTGTTCTACTGCCCAGGCTAGA
>CAUYLG010069856.1:0-34639 GCA_963573385.1 Cacajao melanocephalus
CACCACGGAGGGTCCTGAGTGAGGATGGAGGTGACACCACGGAGGGTCCTGAGTGAGGATGGAGGTGACACCACGGAGGGTCCTGAGTGAGGATGGAGGTGACACCATGGAGGGTCCTGAGTGAGGATGGAGGGTCCTGAGGGCAAACAGAGGTGACAGTTTGTGGAGAGTCCTGAGGGGAGAATGCTTGTTCTTAATCTTAGGGGAACCAACATGAAGAATCTACCTGTTATGAATGTGAATATTCTCCTCTGTGCCGTTCATAGGTCTAAGAGGGTTCCTTTTTTTCCAGTTTGCTGAGATACTTTATCATGTATTAATGTTGAATTTTCTCCAATATTTTAATATCTATGAAGATGATCTCATCTTTTATCATTGAGGTTATTGATATGGTAAATTATTTTATTTTACATTTACTGCTGAGCCAGCCTGGTACTGTGTGGATAAACCTCGTTACGATGTCTTATGTGTTTATGATGTGTTCTTGTCTTTCTTATATATTGCTGGATTCAAATTATTTTGTTAAGGGTTTTTGCATTTATGCTTATAAGGGATGTTAAACTGTAGTTTGCTTTCTTTCTTTCCCTTTTTTGAGGGTGGAAGGGATACCTTTGGCTGATAATGGTGTTAGTATAAACCTGGCCTCAGAAAATAAATCGGGAAGGGTTCTCTTTCATTTTCTAGAAGATGTTGTGCGGACTTGGTATTACTTCTTTCTTAATGTTTGATAGAACTTGCCAGTAAGCTATCTGGACCTGGAATTTTCATTTTTGAAAGGTTTTAAACTAGTAATTTAGTTTCTTTAGATGTAGGACTCTTCCCTTTATTGATTCTTAAGTTTTGATATTTTGCATTTTTCAAGGAATTGGTACATCTCATACAAGTTGTTAAGTCTATTGATCTAACAATGTATGTGATAGTTTCTTATCATCCTTATTGTCTGAGAGATCAGTAGTAATGACTCCTCTTTCATTCCTGATATGGGTAATTTCTGATATTACTCTTATTTCTTGGTCTGTCTGGATACAGGTTTAAACATTTTATTTGATTTATTTCTAAGAACAGCGTTTGATTCCTTTGATTTTTCTCTATTGTTTTTCTGTTCTCTATTTTATAGATTTCCTCAGTAACTTTATTATTTCCTTCCTTCTGCTTGCTTTAAAGCTAAATGCAATTCCTCCTCTAATGGTGAAAGCTTAGGTTATTGATTTAAATATCTTTTTCCAGTATAAGCATCTAGTAGCACAGATTGTCCTCTGAGCACAGCTTTATCTGCATCCCACACATTCTTATATGCTGCATTTTTATTGTCATTTGGTTCAAAATAATTCTGATTTCCTCAGATAATTCCATTTTATCCATGTTTTATGGAGAAGTATATTATTAGTTTCCAAATATTTAGAGATTTTCAGTTATCTTTGTTCTTTATTTTCTAGTTCAATTCAATCTTTGAAAATATACTTTGTGGTTGGGTGTGGTGACTTACGCCTGTAATCCCAGCACTTTGGGACGCTGAGGTGGGTGGATCATGAGGTCAGGAGATCGAGACCATCCTGGCTAACACAGTGAAACCTTGTCTCTACTAAAAATACAAACAAACAAAAAAATTAGCCAGGTGTGGTGGCACATGCCTGTAGTCCCAGCTACTCAGGAGTCTGAGGCAGGAGAATGGCTTGAACCCGGGAGGCAGAGGTTGCAGTGAGCCGATCTTGCGCCACTGCACTCCAGCCTTCGAGGCAGAGTGAGACTCCATTTCAAAAAACCAACAAACAAATCAGAAAGCAAACAAAAAGCAGAAAATATACTTTGTATGAATTTTATGCTTTTAAATTTACTAAGATGTGTTTTAAGGCTCAGAATACAGTCTCTCTGGGTGAATATTTCATTTGCAGTTGTGAAGAAGTGTGTTTTGTTATTGTTATCGGAGCGTTCTTCAGGTGTCAATTATGTCAAAATGGTCAATGACACCATTTGGGTTATCATGACCTGTACTTATTTTTGCCTTCTTGTTAAACCAATTGCTGAGAGAGAAGTGTTCAAGTCTCCAGCTATAACTGTAAATTTTGCTGTCTCTTTGAGATGATTCAGTTTTTGCTTCACATATTTTAAAGCTGTGTTGTTAGTACTGTCTCCTCTGGGAGACTCAATTCTTTTATAGTTACATAGTATCACTATTTATCTCTGACAGTACCCTTTGTTTTAAATTCTGCATTTTGTGGAATTTTTACAGTTGCCCCAGCTTTCTGTAGCTCGTGTTGGCATGGTCGATCACTGTTTATTCTTCTATTTTAGGTATTTCTATGTCTTTAAATTTAAAATAAATGTCACGTGGACAGGATACTGTTGAGTCTTTTTTGTTTTTCATTCAACCTGACAATCTCTGTCTTTTAACTGCTGTGTTTAGTTCATTCACATTTAAAATGGTCCTCAGTCTAACTGGATTAAAACCACCGTGCCAGCTGTTGTCTACTTGTCACATTTGTTATTTGTTTATTCTCCCTTTTTGTCTTCTTTAGATTTCATTGACAATTTTTATAATTTCATTTCATTTCCTCTATTAATTATTTATATCACTTGATGCTTTGATATTTGTCCTGGTATTTATAACATGTACTTTAAAAAATCTAAGGCCATCTTCAAATAATAATTTGCATAAAGTGCAGGGGCCTCTAACTGTATGTTTCTAAGTCCTCGGTCTCCTCCTTTGTGCCCTAGCTGTCATGGATTTCACTTTTCTCTGTAGCACGTGCTACAGGCGCACGGTAGTGGGCATGCTCATAAGACAGTGTGAACTCCATCCATGCCTCTAGTCCCAGGGCTTTCCACTTACCCACACTTGGCTTCAAGCAATTAGTTAAGAATTCATAGTGGGATTTTATTACCAGTGTATATAGAATCAGGCAACATCTGCTCCAACTAAATGAATGCTTGGTTCTTCTTTTTCTCAGCAAGCATCTGTCTCTCCCCAGGTTTGGGGCATTTTGTTTGCTCTGCAACTTCAGTTCCTTTATGATTTCAGGAAAAGTGAGTGGTTTGCAGTTTGTTCAGTCCTTTACTCATTGTGAAGGTGGAAGCCGCACTCTCTTTCCAGATCTCTTAGTCACTTCAAAAGCAGAATTCCTGGACTCCATTTTGTTTGAATTATATTTTACCATCTCTCAGTGTACATACATTTTATCATAGAAACTTGGTCTTATCTGGCTACCTGCCTGGTGCGTCTCTTAAGAAACTGTTAGAGAGTGCCTGTCAAGACCTGTGAACACCTACCAATTGTATCGCACACCAAAAACTTGCCAATGATATCTTACCTTTCCACCGCCTTGAAGATTCCTTTCTCTGCAAAAAAATTCTCAAGACTCCTCCAAGGTGCCCTTAGAATGGCAATGATGCTAGTATCAGGGAGATCTGGGTTCAGATTTGTGATTCACCACTTCTAGTTGAACCACAATGTCAACTTTCTTCATTTTGCCAAGTCTCCCTAGAGGGGAGTGAGCATGATGTGGAATGATGCGTATTTCCTCCACATACGTGACAACCTATGCAGCCACCATTTTGTTTTGTCTTGGGTAGTTACTCCTAGTAAGTAACGACTGTTTGAGTATCTCGGTAAAAGCCTCAAGCACATTTGTTTCTTTAGGAAGGATTATTTGGCAGATATCCCTGAAACACCAGATCTTTTTTATCCTAGAATGGCCACATCTGCCCTCCTTGCAGGCTTTACCCTTCCCCACGGACCACAGGCGCTCTTTGTCCATTGTTCTCCAAGCCAGTCTGTGCCTCTCCCATTCACTCAGATGTCCAAGCTTGAAATCTAGGAACCATTCCTGATTCTTCTTTCTCCTTTACTCTCATATCCAGCTTTTCTCCAAACAATATCTCCTTTCCTTTCAAAACTACCGGCACCTTCCATTAGAACTGCGCCATCCCCTGTGAACGAGCATTTTCTCCAAGCTCTTCTCTGCTCTGTTGCCAAGTGCTTTTGCTAAGATAGAGTCCTGGCTCCTCAGGGCTGCACGCCTTTGCTGGCTTCCCAAACCTTTAAGCCCCTGGGCAGATTCCCTTCCTGCGTTCCATTAGAGCCCACGCCTCCATGCCATGCCTCTCTCTTCTCCTGGACTTGAAGGTTTTCCTGTTGACTGCTTCATCCCCGGCAACTAGCTGAGAGACCTTGCTGGCAGCTTTCAAAAGGTGCTCAGTAAACACCGGATGAGTTAAATGAACGAATGAGTTTGTGAGTGAGCACATGACCGTAATCTTATATTGCGGAAAAGAGGATCAAACTTTAGAGAGGAACATATGAGGACCAGCAGTCAGTGCTGCCACTGCCCCCGCCATGTGCTCAGCACTTTTTAGATACTGACATAGCCATGCCACGCCTATGAGGTAGGTGCTATTATCTTCATTTTACAGAAGACGAAATTGAGATACTAATGTACAAAAGTCATAAAGTAAGTTGCATATACACTTAGAGAAATTTATAGAACCAGCTCAAAAGGATGCCTTGATTTTATACTACAAATGGAGACAACCATTTTTTTTTCATTAGTGGTAACTTTAAGTCCATTTTATCCTGATTTATAGTTAGCCAAATGCATGAGAGATTTCAAAGACTGTCTTGGTATCCTTGCCATGCTTTCAGCCTGGTACATGGACCCCCCCACGTGAGATAAGAATGGTAGGGTCCCTTGTGCCACCTGCATCCTAATTCTTGGGGGAGTCTTTCTTTACTGAGGGTTAGGATGAACCCCAGCCCAGACTCCTGGACTCTTAGAATGTCCAGGCTGGAGGAGCCATAGGCTGCCTGGTCCTTCGTGGATTCATCTCACTTCCTGAGTGTACCGTCTTGTCTCTGAGCATCCTGACCTGAAGCCTTGTGGGTGTTGGGAGTTGGGGCATGACCCCAACAGCAGAGCCCATCATGACCCTTATCTGTGGAGAGCCAGGCTTGTTAAGCCTTCTGAAGGCTGTTCACAGCCTTTACTCAAACTTTGGTCTTTCAAAAATGCAAAGTTTGCTAATAATTCAAGAAAATGGAAATAATACTATTCAGAAAAGGCTCTCTTGGGCCATTGTTTGAAGCACAGTTGCAACTACCATTGACAAGTTATTCTTTAAAATAAGAAAAAAATCTCCTGAAGGGTTGGTTGGGGAATCAACTGTTGCCCTAACAACATTAAGAAAACAGTCTCACGTAAACAGCATGCACATAAGATATATGATTACTCAAAAAAACATGGCAGACCGTTTTTATAACTGGGATAGACTTCCGAGGTCACTTAGCCACATATGTAGAGGAGGAACTGAGATGAGAGAGTCGCATGGTTCACACACTCCTGTGGTTGGTAGGCCCCTGAATCCAGGATGCGTGGGTGAGGGTGCTGTTGCCTTTAAGCCACATCACCAAGCTTGACTGCACAGCCAGCCTCACCTGGAAACAATCCCACAGTGATTTTATAGACAGCCAGTTAGAAACAGGTGCCTGGGGATAAAGGGCCAGTTGTAGAGTGGATGTGGAATTGGTTTGAGTCACAGATGAGTGGTGGCCACAGCTTTCACTGGACTGAGGCTGAGATGGATAGGTTTTAAAATTCTGAACACACCATTATCTATTTAAACATATAAAAGTAACACAGGCTGGGAAAATTATTTCAAAACTCCAGTAAAAATTCAGTCTCCATCATGTCTTCTGGAGGTGATCATTGTTAGGAATTTGATGTGAAGTATTCCATCTTATGTGTATGTATACATGCAGACACACACCTTACATATGCTTATATACACATTTAAATGGTATTTTATTTATATAAATGTGTAATGTAGTTTTTAGTATAAATGTATTTTTATATATTTTCTTTTATTATTTTTTCTTAATTAGCTTGATTAAGCAATTTTATAACATTTCTATGAGTACATGATAAAATATACAATTATTATTTGTTAATAAAATAAATAAATCAATTTTAAAACAACAAAAGCAAAGCATGTCCTGGGTGCATGCTCATGCTCCTAGTGGGAAAGAAGAATGTAGCATCCACATTGGAAAGCAGTTTGAAAGTTTCTTAGGAAGGTAAACCTACCCCTACCATATGGTTCAGCCATTCCACTCTTAGATATTTATCAAAAAAAAAAGTAGAAGTCTGTACAAAAATGCTTCCATGAATGTTCATAGCTGCTTTATTCATGTAAGTCCTAAACTGAAAACAACTCAAATGTGCATCAGCAGAAAACCTGGTAAAAACCTTGTGGTCCATCCACAGCCCTGAAAGCTACTCAGCCACAAAAGCAATGAACTGTTGACACAACGAGGTGGATAGATTTGAAAACAATTATCTGAGTGAAAGAAGCCAGACAGAGTTGAGTACATAGCGTGTGATTCTATCTGCAGAAAAGTCGAGAGGAGGAAAATTAATCCTTGGTGACAGAAAGCAGACGAGTGGCTGCCTGCGGAGAGGGAGTGCAGAGGGATGGGGAGGATTTCGGGAGCGGATGTATTCCTGCCTTGATGATGGTGATTGTTTCATGAGTGTGTTAAAATACACCAAATCATACACTTTAAATATAAGCAATTTATTGTATGGCAATTATGCCTCAACGAAGCTGATTTTAAAAACGCCCCGGGCACTTGCTGTCACTATATAGAATGCACACCGTTGGATTAGCCGCACAGAATGTGCCGTTATATAGATGCCCTGAATGACAGAGCCCAGTCTTGATAAATGTTTAGGCTTTTTCCTGTTTTCCATTATTCATGATGATTATCCATATATGCGTGTCTGCTCGTTTTTGGTATTATTTCTGTAGATGGATTTCCTAGAAGTGGAATTGTGGAGCCAATGGGCATTTTAATTTCTAAATGATGCTGCCAACTGCTCTGCAAGAATTAAAAAAATCAATCTAAACAAACAAACAATAACCTGCAAGCATTCCCTGGATAGTCTCCCTAGTCGGCAGTGAGTGAGGGGTCCCATTCTCCAATCCTCAGCAACACTCCTGGGATGTTAGGGCTGACAGCCCTGCTTTTTCTGCTGAAATAATAGGGTGGTCACCCCTGTCATCTTAAGGGCAGTGGTATAGTTGGGGTATGCTGTCATGACAGATCCCTCTTCCCAGGGGATGTGTGAATAGAAGGAGAGGGTGGAGACATCATGCATTTAAAAAGTAGCTCGATTTGTAAACGGCCAGGTAGAAAGTACCACAGTGGAGAGGAGTTCTGTTTCCAGACCGCAGCTCATGCCGTTGTGCACAGGCCCATCTCTGCTCCACTGCGGCACGCGGGGCTGGGGCAGCAGGAGCCGGGTGGAGGCTGATGGAGATGCTCAGCAGCCTGTGCTCTGCCGCCACTGCCCCGTCACACAGATGCAGGCTCTTCTGAGGCTGCTGGCTCTGGGTTACAGCTCAGTCCCGGAGCAGTGCTCCTCACCTTCACCCCCGTGGCCAGGATGTTGTCTCTCTTACATGCACACAAGGCCAAAGCAAAGTAACAAACACAATCAACGTGACTTGTAGGTGAATTTTCAACCCCAAGACTCTCTTCTCATTCTACATTAGCCAAGATGCATTCTTTCTGCTCTTCAAGGTGAGGAAACCCAAGGCAGACAGCAGATCTGGCATCCCATCCTTGAAGGTAAAGTAGTTGGGCTTTGCGGAAATCCTGGGCACGGAAGTCTCATCCCCAAGTGTGCATTCCACGGGAGGTAAGTGCCGGATTTCTATTGTAAGGGCCCATGTCTTTCGCTGCCAGGAGCAGGGCCAGTGAGAGAAGCTGGAGTTTGAAATATCAGAGCCAGGCTGAGGCTCTGCCACTTCTCGGGCTCTGGTTCCTTTTTCATCTATGGTGAAAAAAAATTTCAAAGGCAAGAGAATCTCTGAATTTGAGGTTTCTCGAATGTTTAGACCTTCTTTTATATTGATACATTTGACCATTATTCTTATTTTGAAGGAATTATTTTGCTCAGATGTTCTTGAATTTTGCTTCTGTTAGAAATGAGGACTTTAGAGCTGCAGGGCTGTTTTCTGAATTAGGAGTGTGGGCTTTTAAAAGCCATTTCACTAGGTAGTTACATAAGCATTTCCAAAGACCTCTGGGAAGAAAGCAGGTTCATGAGCACCTAGAAACGAGGCTTAATCTAGTCTCTTCCTGAAGGTTCTGGTTGCCACAGGCCAGAACCATATTCTTTTCAACAAGAAAATGAAGACAAAGGTAATGAGTGAACTCGCTGTGTTGGATAGTAGCCCAGGCTTCCTCAGAACAGGACTGGCAATGCTCTGTTCTCCTAGAGTTTGTATTGTCACTGTACAGGTGTCAGAAAGGCAAACAAATCAAAAAGAAAAAAATTTAGATATTGGAATAAATGCAATAAAAATATGATCCTGGGAGGTGTGCAGTGAACAAAAACCAAAGTTGGTGTAAAAGGGAAAGGAGAGAGCTTGCTGCCCCTTCCTGTTCTCCTGCAAGCCTGGGTTCCCACGGTCTAGCCCTGGAGCACCTGTGACCAGTCCCTGGGGTTCCCACGGTCTAGCCCTGGAGCACCTGTGACCAGTCCCTGGGGTTCCCACGGTCTAGCCCTGGAGCACCTGTGACCAGTCCCTGGGGTTCCCACAGTCTAGCCCTGGAGCACCTGTGACCAGTCCCTGGGGTTCCCACGGTCTAGCCCTGGAGCACCTGTGACCAGTCCCTACCACACCCATGGGCCAGCCCTGCAGTCCCGACAGTGAAAATCTGCAGTTTCTGTGGTCCAGCCCTGCAGAACCCGTGGTCAGTCCCTGTACCTGAGGTGCTGAAGCACCTCCTGTGGCCCATCAGATGTGACGCAGCTCTTCCCAATTCTGCTTCCAGTCACGTCACATTGGCAAGCTTGCAGTGGGCCACAGTGAAAGTATTTACACCTCAGAAATTGTCTAATGCTACAAATCGGGACCTTCTCACCTCCTCTCCTGAGAGCTGGATGTTAAACATTTACCAGCACACCAGTGCCCCTGCCTGCCCCTGGTCTCCACGTCAATGTGGTTGGGCTGCTGGCTTAAGAAAGAACCTGGCTGCCCACTTTGGAACCCAGGAGTCATCTCCCCAGGTGCTCACTGGAGCTCAGACAGGAAACATCTGCAGCCTCATTTTTGGAGAGCATGTTGGGGATTGCAGACCATTGTCAGGCAGGGGCAAACATGGGAGACTTAGGCTATAAAAGAGAAGCAGGGCACACCTGCAGGGAGATGCCCACCTGGCCACATCCTAGGCAAGCCCTGGCCCCAGCATTCTTTGCACACAGAACTTGAGAGCGAGACTCATCTCAATGGGTTCCTAGCAGCCCCTGCAAGAGAATCCAGGCACAGAAAATCACCAGCACAAGAGTCCACTGGGTAAATTATGCTGGGTTAACCAATCTGAAAATTGTGAGGAATAGAATAAAGAGAGAGTATAGGAAAGAAAATTGGGAGACTAATTAAAGTGATGTAATTCTGAATATTAGATGCATTGCATTACGGGAGTAATCAAGATAGGTTGACCAAATGGCTTATTTTTAGATTCAACAGAATTTGCAAAGTAGGGCATGGATTCATCGATTTGTCAATTGATCCCCCAGTTTATTCAATCAGAAGCATATTGAGAGCACACTATGCGTTACACAAAATAGGCCGGGGCTACTATATTGAACAAAATAGACACGGTTCCTAATTCACTGCCTGGCAGGAGAGGCAAACTTTAATCGAACAATGGCATCAGTGAATGTAATGACTACAAATTGTGGAGTGTGTGCATGTGAGTTTTACGGACAGACAGTCCAGCATGTGCAAAGGCCCTGGGCACCGGGATAGCACAGAGTACAAAGGACAGGAGATCACAGACTGCTGAGGATGTGGTGGTGTCGAGACCAAAGGGCTGGGCAGGGGCCATAGCAACTAGGTAGGTCCTTCTGGTCTCCAACGTCAGAGCAGTGGGAAGCCAGCGGGGGCTGAACACCAGGCGAGGGTGTGGCCACACTGCTGCTTTCAGGAGCCCTCTCCAGCACGCTGGTGGGACAGATGCAACCGTGGAGGGTCCTTCCAGGAAACAGTAGATGGTGGGGTTGATGGTGCTGAGTTTTTCTTCTGCTCCTGTGTCATGAACCTGCCACTCCATGGTTTCCATGACTGGGGAAGGAGACAGACTGGCTCCAGATCCCATGCTTACTTTCTGATTTTCATAAATGCAAATTAAAATACTTATCTGCTCTGTAAAGACTTGACATGTTTAAATAACCATTATCCCTTCAATGTATTCCAGGGATGTCAGAATCATTATTCTCATGGATAGAATAGGCATTAAATCCACAGGGGAGTCATTAAAAGATGGCTATTTCTCTCCGTTTGACCGAAGCGGCAGTTGTAATGTATTTATTCAGGATTTAGAAAATGGGATTCAATTAGAACTGAAACGGTGTTAAATTAAGTAATTCCTATTGTATTTGCCTGACAGACAGGGGTGGCCTGACCTGGGAGGGGTAGGGCCCCTCCCGGCAACCAAGTTCTCTCATGCTGCTCATGAGATGCCACTAACCCGGGGAAGGCCCGTTTAACCCCTTAATCACTCCTGTAATTACATCAGTGACGTCTAAGAGCCACGCAGCTTTATTGATATGGCGTGATACCTTAATAGGAATAATCTTCTTTATTCGAGTTGTCTGGAGGGGCTTACGGTGCGCAGGGTTGCCGTCAGGTGCCAGTCCTGAAGTTTGATCGTGCTCCTTTTGAAGAACCAGGTATTATGAAAGGAGAAAACCCACAGAAACGGATGCGCCAACTCCCTTTTTATCTCGCTGTTTTACAGAGATAGCGTTTGAGATTTTCTATGACAAGGAGCTGTTTGGAAAGACACTGTTCTGATGCCTGCCTTGCCACAGTTAAATTCCCAGCTGCTGCCTCGCAAAGGAATGTATGTAAGGCAATTGTCACGGACCTGAAGACAGAATTTGCTAGCCAATTGAAAAGCAAAATGAAAACTAATAATGATTTTAAAATCACTAATATCCCACTCTCTTCTTCTTCAAAAAAAAATCCCTACTGATTTTCAGTTCAGCTATCTAGACAGAGCACATATTCCAAATGGCTATTAAATGTCTCCACTCTGCTGCACAGCCATGATGTAATGTAAGAAGTATTTAGATACTAACATTGGAACAAATCAACACCCACAGACATGGCTAAAACTTCACACTGCTATTAACAATTACAAGCCCAAATGTGTACTCTGAAAACATACACCTTATCCTGCATGGTGGACTCTGCTCTGCAGTACTTTGCTAATCTGAGATTAGAGCTGGAGGGCTCCAATGAAACTTCCGCTGGCTGAAAGTTAGACTCTCCTTCCATAAGGTACACAGTGTATTCGTAGACACTGATAGAACCAATGGCAGTGACATGTTTTCTGTTCTTAGACAATAAATGATGGATAATTTTGGTTTGAGTGGAAAAGGCAGGAGGATGAGGGCTTTGAGCAGCTGAGACTGTGGATTTCTGTGACAGATGCTGAAACTGAAGCAAGGATTGAGACAAATGATAGGAAATGTTTGCAGCCTCTTGACAAATAGCAACTGCAATGAATTTTCATACATGCGGAATGAGGAAGGTGGACTTGGCAGCTTTCACAATATTTCTCCACTCACAGAAGTGGCTAACATATGACCAACAACCCAGAAAATGCTGACGTCCCCTCTGGAGTGTCTGGAAGCAGATGGTGCGTCTTTGCAATAAGGAGAAGGCGAGAGGGAGCTTAGGGGCAAGGGCTTGGGACATTCAACTTAACAGAATACTGTTCACCTAGAAGGCTGACGCCGCTCTTTGCTGATGAGGAGAAAATTCCGGAGTTCAAATGAAAGGTTATTTCCTCCAAACACATTGAGGAAGCAATCGGTCATTACATGAATTCCTGTTGATATAACTTATAGGTTCTCACTTCCCATTTCAAGCAACTTCCAGAAAGGCTGGAAGAAGGTAGTGCTCATTCTTCAAGAATGATGTCATCAGCTGGGAGATCAGATCAAAACCTCTGTATAGCAAGGAATGGGAGAAATCTTTGGAGATTTGTTGGTAAGATGGAGAATTATAAGGACAAAATGCACTCTGTTGAGCCTGCCAAGCTTGGGTGGGGGGATGCTTGCCTGCATATGCAAGTGATGAGTCTCATGGGTGTGCTGCATTGTCAAATGAAGACTCTTTTCTTAGTGCCTTGGATGTATTTCATATATACCACTAGAGTGTTTGAGGGAAATTGTATGCCATTTAATAAGAGATATATCTCAGCTTCCTTCTAGAGGGGTGAATGCCTTGAATCCCAAACAGAAAACCAGAGCCTGGGCATGGTGGCTCATGCCTATAATCCCAGCACTTTGGGAGGCTGAAGTGGTGGCTCACTTGAGGTCAGGAGTTCGAGACCAGCCTGATCAACACGGCGAAACCTTGTCGCTACTAAAAATACAAAAATTAGCTGGGCGTGGTGGTGCATGCCTGCAATCCCAGCTACTTGGGAGGCTGAGGCATGAGAATCACTTGTACCTGGGAGGTGGAGGTTGCAGTGAGCCGAGATCATGTCATTGCAATCCAGCCTAGGCAACAAGAGAGAAACTCTATCTCATAACAAAAACAAAAACAAAAAAAGAAATAAAACCACAGCTCTTTCTCCTCTCCAGATTTACCTCCAAGCTCCAGGGCAAAACAGGGCATGTGGAATGCAGTGATACATGCTGTGACCTGACTCTTCTCTCCAGGGCTCAGCGTCCCCTGAACCGCCTCACATTCTAATGCTGTGGCACACCTGTTACTCTTATTAATGGCCTGTAGTTTGTTCCAAAGAACATCTCAACTTCTCTAACAGTGACGCCACTGTGATCGCTGTCCTGCCTGAAATGAATGGTATGCAAGCTCGTGTTAATGTCATGAAATGGATGCAATGATGTAGCATGATGGCAACTTTGGATCTTTGTGGTAAATACCGAGCAAACAAATGTCTTAATTGTACCCTGAGAATGTCCCTGGGTCCTGGAGCTGTTATCTCCAAGAGGCTTTATTAACTTGGATAAATCCATATTACCTTCCCCAAGAGTAGAAATTACAATAATAGCCAAGTCTATGCAAAGAAAATAAAAGTTTACAATATCGCATGAATCATGAAATGCTTCACCCACCAGGAGCAAAGGGCGCATTTACTGAGAGTGTTCAGCAAGCCTTTTCATCTCTCCAGTGCATGGAAAGTACACCAGTATCGGGTTTGTGTTCCTCTGGCAGGCACACTGAAGTGAGCATTTAGAACCGGTGACTGTAGTCAACAGGCAACCAACACTATTTTGCAATGTCTTCATTTCTGACATTATTGACTGGGAAGTGATGCTCTAAGTTATTGGCATTAGTGCTGATCAATAGACGTCCAATTTATTTGTCCATGTCCCATCAATTCCTGAAAGATGGGTCCTTAAAAGATAAAGCAGGTTATTTCTTGTGGTAACAATAGTAACAACAACGGCAACAACAATAACAATATTTATATGCTTGCCTGGGGCCGCACTTTTCATGTTGTCTCATGGAATGCTTGCAATGTGAAAGTCACTATTCTCATTTTATGAATGAGGCTTTTCCAACGATCAAATAGCTTTTCCACCCAGCACAGAGGAGCAGCCAGATTTGAACTCCTCACCCCTTAACAGTTGTTATTCAGCGGCATCTCCGCAGTGAAGCCATCCATCATTCTCTGTGTGCTGGTCAGCGTGCCAAGCATATTATGCAGCCTACCCTGCACTCGGAATGTGAGGAGTGACTCGTTGCACGCCAATTCGGCATGCCAGATCAATTGCACGTCAATAAGCCAGAGCAGTCGCTGTAGAGTGGGTGGTTTCTGAAGCCTGTTTTCTCCCAGATGTGTAGACCAACCTTCTGAGAAGGGATCTTGTAAAAGTGACAGAGCTACCTTCCTCCTGGCTTTAAATGTAAGGATCTTCAAATGTAAGAATTGGGAAACAATCTTCAAAGAGCTTGTTTTCCATCCCAAAGGTGTCTTCAGCGGGGCGCCCTGGGGTCTATATCCAAGGCGGAGGGCAAAACCAAGGTCACCTGCCCACTTCTCAGCTGCTTCACCTGCTGGACACCCCACGGTCAGGCTAAGAAGCAGGTACCACGTGGGGCTGAACCTTTCCTAGAAAAGAAACGATGACAACAACAAAATCAGTTTCCCAAATGCGTGGCTTCAATCTTTTGCTGGTGATTCACATTGTAAAACTTTTCTATTATAAACTTTGAAGCACGGCTACATCTCAGTTACCCGTCGAAAAGTCAGTCAAACTTAGATAATAATAGGAAAGTTCAAAGTAGAACGATAAAGACTTTTTCTAACACCCTTTCCCCATTCAAGTTAAATGACACTTTTGTTTACTTGGTTCAGGGAAAATTCCAGCTGCATTGTGAGCTTGTTAGAAGAACGAGAAATTGATTTTCTCCCCATACCGCATGGAGCACACAACCTCTCATAATCTTTATATAATCTTTACAATGATATATAAAGAAAGCCACCACTGCATATAAACTTATCGGGGCCAGGAAAGCCTGCGTTTTTCAACTGCTCAACCACATCATGGTATAAACCCTATCGGCCTATTAGGGAAGATAGTTCACTCATCTTGAGGGTCCTCTTGCATGAGAAGTCTCACAATCAAATGTCCTGGGGTTGGGCAGGGTGTGTGAGAAAGAAAAACCCCCTTCTCCCCGTCTCTGTAGCTACAGCCAGTTATGGTGGTATGGGGAGGGGACCACAGTGCTATCAGATCTTAATTTTCTGTAAAAACCCAGGAATTCTTTTTATGTTTATGTGAAAACTCCTAAGTTTTAAATATCAGCAGGTCATTAAAAAATAAAAAAAGCAAAGCACTGTGAAAGTGAAACACAATGAATCAGCAGGCCACCCCTTGCTGGCAGGCTGGGGACCCTGGCTTGTTCCTCGATCACACTGGACCCAAACACTTCCCTGAGCTGCATCCTTGACAGGTTAATTACTCTGAGCACCTGCCCTGGACAGTATGGCTTTTATATTCACACATTTTTTTTTACCTTGTTTCTGCTAATACTTCATTACCTCGTTTATGGCTTTGCCTCATGATCTGCTGTCACCCAAATTGTGATATCAGCAGGCTGATTTGACAGGTTATCTCAGACCTGCTCACATTGTTATTCGACTTGCTTTTGGTTCTGTTTTGCTATACTTCATATGCACACACAGACATATGGGGAGCTTTAAATGTATTCGGCACCAAGCAATGTATTTAATAGAGTGATTGCTTAGTGCCCTTTGAAACAATTGCATTTAAAATGCATTGTTCTTTTATTTACTTGTTGGGTCTGCACTCTCTACTCAATGCTAATATTATTTGACTTATCATTCAATCAATAATTCCAGAGAACGACTGATTTCCTTGAACTCTCCTGCAAATGTCCTTAATTTCCTTGCTTTAATTCCCAGAGTCATTCTTATTACCGCCCCATCCTAGAGAGGCTGCAGCTTTATGGCGTGTGGCTGTTGATTGAGAGGGCCCCACACCAAATGCTAAAGATAATTCAAGCTTGTGTTTTGCAGTCGGTCCATAGCTTTTGCCCTCTTTACCTTCCATTTTTAATCCTTCACTGGATGCTATTTAATTTGTGTGCCCCAGAGTAACCTCATTTTAAATTCATGGGCTGTCATTTAAAAAATTAATCAAGCCACATATGTTTCTAAATATATAATAAACACCCATACTATATGGGATGCAGAGGAATTTAGAAAAATATTTCCTATAAATTTTCCATGAAAATGCATGGTAGAACTAGAAACGTAGAATGCCAGTGGCAAATGCTTTTTCTAGCCATTTGTTTTTACAAATAAAAGATGTGTTCTCAAAATTGGATATTAACAGTGGTACGCTGGAAATTGACATGAGCCATGTTTTCACATAGTGTGGTTAGGTTCCCTGATGTCAGACAAAAGTTGGCTCCGTGAAAATCGATGACTTTATTAATGTATATGGGACCTAGATCCTCACCCTGCTTAGAGGTGTTTTAATGAGGTCGATGCTGAAAACATGGGGTTTTGAAAAAAGTTGAGTAAATGGTGTGTCAGTTCAGTTAAATCATGCTTGGTTATATATTTTTTCCTTTTTCTCCTCAAATATAGCAGGCTAAATGGCCAGAGCACTCAGACACCACGTGATCTTGTTACAGTGGGCTACTTGCACCTGAAAAATGTCACAAACACGAGGCTGAACAGTGCTGTCTTCTAACACCACACACAGGTCCGGATGTCGAGGTGTTTACGTGGGTCTGGTCTCCGCGACACACAAGATCCTGATGCTCATGACTGCCACAATTGGTGTAATACTAACTTTCAGAGCTACTGAAAGATCTAATTAGATGGAATGAGTGATTTTTAAACACTACAAGGTGTGATGACACTCACTTTGCAAAATAAATTAAGCTTCCATGCATGAATCTGGGCCTAGCGGGTTGGAAGAAAAAATGCAGCCCTGTCTTTGTTTGATGCAGTTGAGTCTGAATTCTCACTGTGAAGACTAAAGCACATTTTGCTGTTGTAAGGCGTGAGTGGGAGAACACTGTGAGTTCATAGATAGTTCCTTAGGCCATATTATCTAGCTACCAAGTCTTAATTGGAATATTTTATTCTTCTAAAATAGGAGGGAGAAATGGCTAGCTTATGGGAGCTCCAACATTACAATATCAATCCCCTTCTTTCTATATTTCTTTTTTTTTTAGACGGAGTCTTTCTCTGTTGCCCTGTCGCCCAGGCAGGAGTGCAGTGGCACAATCTTGGCTCACTGCAAGCTCTGCCTCCTGGGTTCAAGCGATTCCCCTTCCTCAGGCTCCTGAGTAGCTGGGACTATAGAGGCACACCACCATGCCCAGCTAATTTTTTGTATTTTAGTAGAGATGGGGTTTCACCATGTTGGTCAGGATGGTCTCGATCTCCTGACCTAGTGATCTGCCCGCCTGGGCCTCCAAAGTGCTGGGATTACAGGCCTAAGCCACTGCACCCGGCCCTTCTTTCTATATTTCTAATTGGGTATCTCGAAGGCAAGATATGTTGTATCCTGTTCACAAATTCAGCAAGGTGAGAAGTAATGTGTCATGATTTAGTGTCTTCATCAAAACTGCAGCTCGACCTAAGTAGAAGAAATCTATCTCCAGTGAAGAAGCTGCAGTGTGTGTGAGCCTGGGCTGGGCTGGGAATTTGTGACCTGGACACGCATGGGTGTTAAGATTTTCCAAGTGTTGCAGTACCTTGTCACAATATTATGTCACCTCTTCCCAAAGTCTCAAGCAAATTATGACAACATGTAACTTGTCAAATAACTATCTGTTGAGGCTAATTAATGTAGACAGCCTATGGGAATATTTCAGATAAGTGGAACCTTCAGAGGCTGGTGTCTGGGTGAGCGACAGGCAGGTGATTGCTTGAACATGGCATGTCCATTTCTTTGGAAGACTTTAATTTAGAGTGAAGAGTTCTTACACAGACAGTCCATTCCTTAAGTTTACAGATCTGTTTTAGCATATAAGAAATACCAGCTTGGGCTAGCCACAGTAGCTCACGCCTATAATTCCAGCACTTCGGGAGACCGAGGCATGCAGATCACCTGAGGTCGGAGTTCATGATCAGCCTGAACAACATGAAGAAACCCTGTCTCTACTAAAAAAACAAAAGTTAGCTGGGCATGGCAGTGGGTGCCTGTAATCCCAGCTACTCAGGAGGCTGAGGCAGGAGAATCGCTTGAACCGGGGAGGTGGAGGTTACAGTGGGCCGAGACTGCACCATTGCACTATAGTCTGGGCAGCAATAGTGAAACTCTGTCTCAAAAAAAAAAAAAAAAAAAAAAAGAAATACTAGTTTGAGTGTACAATGATGCATTTGAAAAAGATTCATCTCAGCATCATTTGTGTTAGGAAATCATTGGGGATCATTATGTTGCAATGTATAGGAGTGGACAAGCAGTTAAATAAATTGAGGTACATTCATATGGAATACATTGCAGCCCTGAGAACATTGATCCTATGCTCTGACACGGAAGGGGCACCAATATGGTTAAATGCAGAAAATTTCAGGATGCTGTGCATATATAATCTTAATATTGTCAAAAAAAGACAGCATGAGATCAAATTTCCCGTGTGTGTGTCTGTGTGTCTCCCTTTGTGTGCATTTGTGTGTGTGCATGTGAACATGTCCCTGTGTGCATACCTGTGCATGAATGTATGCATGTGTGCAGGTGCACATAGGCATGTGCGTCTATGTGCACACATCACAGCATTTGTCTGGAAGGTGACACATGCATCAATTCTCTGCTTTTATCTGTATGAACGGTATCGAGGTATATAGGTGGAGTTTTTACTTTATCTACATTTATAGTTTCTGTATTTACTGCAGCTGGTATGAATTATTTTGTAACCAAAGCAAGCAACCTATAACACCAGCGAAAACAAAATGCATGGTCCTTCCAGGGTGAAAGCAGCATTTACAGCAACAGCCCATAGGAAGAATGAATAACTTAACAGAAAGTATTCAATCCCATTCCATCACGGATGTGCTGGACCAGATGCCTCCGAGAAGGTAGCTGTTGACTCTTTCTAGAAGGAAGCTGCTGGCCTTTGCTGGGCTTCCTGAGGACTGAAGCAAGCACAGGGACCCACACACACTACGGAGTGGCCCACGGTTTGCAAATGTTCTGTCCTCACTGGTTTGCAAAAAGATGACAAGAATTCAAATTCCACAGTCACAGGGATAGCAGCCACCATGATTTAGTTAGTAGGCGTTATGTTGTTCTAATGTTATCTCACTGAATCCTTGAAACAAAAGTTTGAGTGAGATCTATTACTGTTATAAATTTACAAATGAAAATGCCAAGCTGAGCAATGGAGACATAATTGTTCATGAAAACTCGTTGGATTGCAGTGATTTTAGAGAGGTTAGTGCACACATCTATGGCTGTTTCTTTACCTGCTTCCTTTAAGAAGGAACTTCAGAGGAGGAAAAGCTGCTCACGCTGCAGGAAAGCTCTCTGTGGCTTGGCCAGCAGCATAGATGCACAACCCTAGTTTCCAATCTGTGAAGCGGGCACAAAGGCACTCACATACCTCCCGGGTGGATGTGAGGCATGGAGCATCTAAGTGTGGAGACGCTGCAAAGCTCTTCAAGGGCTGCACCCTCCCAGTCCAGTGATGATTACCCAAGTCTGTGAGTGACCAACGCAGAGCTGAGTCCAGCGCCACAGCTTTGCTGTTTTAAGTGGTCTTGAGAAGGGATCTGGGCTGTCCCGATTTCCCTGATTTACAGGTTTCCCTGTAAACCTGTAGCTTCATGTGTTTCACAGCTCACTGCAGAGAGTTTTATGAGCATGGGCCTGACCTGAGGACAGGGCTGGGGTTGGAGCAAGGTGCTGGGGGTGGGCAGGGGGCAGGACTGGGCTCATTAAGGGGCCTGGTGGCGAGACGAGAAGCCTGTTTGCTTGGCAGACACATCCACCCCGGGGGAGAGGGAGTATATAAGAGAACGACTCTTCACCTTCACCCTCCAAAGGAACACAGTGGCCTGAGCCCTTCCGCCCCTGAGGCTGCAGCCTGCTTGAATACAGCATGAAGCTAGAGGAGCTTGGGTTTTTGCCCTTCCAGGAGGAAAGGAAAAAAGAAATGTGCTTGTGTTCTGGGAGAGGCTCAGTAAGTCTTCCTTCCATCCTAGCTTATGTTAAAATGGTTGTAAAACTGTTTACCTGACACCCGGGCCCCAGGTCATAAAATTAAAGCAAATCATTAACTGGTGCTTGCCTTAGAGAGAGGCATTACGCAGAAAAGCACAGGACTGAGCCCTCTCAGCCCTCCAAGGGCGTCCCAATTAACAATTGCGATACCCTGTGGTGTCCATAAATATCTCTGTTTTATGTCTAGGAGGAGAAAGAAATAGAAACTGGGCATTATGGGAATTGATGAAGGTCTCAGAGCCATCAGCTGTAAAAACGTTCTCCACTTCTCCCTGCACAGCGTCGACCTTGGATGTCGGGGTAGAACACTGGGGTCATACGGCATAAAAAGAGACTTACAGAGCTTCCCAAGGAGAGAAGAACCACCCTTATCGTGCACATTTTAAATACAGGAAATATGTCCATCCCTTCTTTCATAATCTTTGCAACAATTGGTTTTAATTTTACAAGGTTTTTTTTTTATGATTGGGAGTTGAACAATGAGAACACATGGATACAGGGAGGGGAACGTCATACACCGCGTCCTGTTGGGGGGAGGGGGTCGGGGGAGGGATAGCATTAGGAAAAATACCTAATGCAGATGACGGGTTGATGGGTGCAGCAAACCAACATGGCACATGTAAACGTGTAACAAACCTGCGCTTTCTGCACATGTACCCCAGAACCTAAAATATAATTTCAAATAACTCCAAAAAGCAAAAGGCATAAGGCAATACAAAATTCCCCTTAACCTTCACCCAAGCCCAGTTGAGAGGTAAGTTCTGTGAATGAGTCTGCACGCAGCTTTCCAGATGTCTCACGTACAGGCAGGTGCGCACATGTAAAGGTACGTGGTTCCGTTTTTCCATAGAGATGATCATACCGCACTACATCACTTTGCAAGTTGTTTTTGTTGCAATGTATCTTGGAAATCTTTCAGTATCAATTCATATAAAAGCATTTAATTCTTTGTCATTGACATAATTTTCCATAGCATAGACCAGGGGTTCTGCAAATTACAGTTTACAGGTCAAAACCCTCCCTCAATCTGTTCTCACACAGCCCTCAAACGAGGAAGCTGCTGTTATAAAAACACAAAAGATAGTACAAGGCAGGAACAGAATGTCCTACAAAACTTAACACATTTACTGTCTGGTTCTTTATAGAGATGTGTGCCTGCTCCTGCTACAGAAGCACCAGGGGCTGTCTCCCAAGTTCCCCATTGGTGAGCAGTTTAGGCTTGTTATGGACTGAATGTTTTTGTCTCTCAGATGCACAGGCTGAAATACTAACTCCTCAGGTGATCACCATCATTAGGGGATGAGGCCTTTGGGAGGTAGTTAGGTAAGATGGGAGCCCTCATGAATGGGATTAGTGTCCCTGTAAGGAGAAGCCAGAGAGCTCTATCGCTCTTTCTGCTACGTGAGGAAACAGAGAGAAGTTTCCATCTGGAAATCAGGAAGTAGAAATCAGGAATGTCACTACACAGCAGATCCACTGGTGCCTTGACCTGGGACTGCCGCTTTCAGAACCGTGAGCAATAAATATCTGTTGCCAAAGTGACCAAGTCCGTGAGAATTTGTTGCAGCAGCTCGAACTAAAACAAAGATGCTTCCGGTTCATTATTTTTTGTTGTGGTAAAATACATATAATGCAAAATTCACCATTTCCACCATTTTTAAGCATACAATTCAGTGGCATCTGATAGTTCACAATGCTATGAGCCATCACCACTATTTCTAGAACTATCTCATTGCCCCAAACATAAACTCTGTATCCATTAAGCAATAACTCCCCATTCCTCCCTCCTTCCAGCTTCTGGTAATGAATATTCTATTTTCTGTCTCTTTGAATTTTCCTATCTATTCTAGGTACTTCACATAAGTGGAAACACAGTATTTGTCCTTCTGTGACTGGCTTATTATACTTAGCATAATGCTTCCAAGATTTATTCATATTGGAGTATGGGTCAGAATTTCTTTTTTTTTTGGTTCCTTCCTTCCTTCCTTTTTTTCTTTCTTTCTTTCTTCTTTCTTTCTTTCTTTCTTTCTTTCTTTCTTTCTTTTTTTTTGACGGAGTCTCTCTTTGTCACCCAGACTGGAGTGCAGTAGCATGATCTCGGCTCACTGCAACCTTCGCCTCCCAGATTCAAGCGATTCTCCTGCCTCAGCCTCCTGAGTAGCTGGGATTACAGGTGCACACTGCCACGCCAACCTAATTTTTCTATTTTTAGTAGAGTATTTTTGTTTCGCCATGTCAGGCTGGTCTCGAACTCCTAACTTCAGATGATCTACCCACCTGGGCCTCCCAGGGTGCTGGGATTGCAGGTGTGAGCCTCAGCGCCTGGCCAGAACTTCCATTCTTTTTAAGGCTGAATAATATTTTATTATGTACACACACCACAGTTTGTGCATCCAATCATCCATCGTGACATCTGGGTCATTTTCACTGTTTGGCTATTGTGAAGAGTTCTGCTATGAACACTCATGTACAAGTATTTGCTTGTGTCCCCTTTTTCAGTCCTTTTGGAAATATACCTAGGTGTGGTATTCCAGCTTAATTTTAATTTTATTGCTAATACTGTAAATGCTGCAATGAACCCCCTTCTGCATGCCAGTTCTTGTTCCTGCATGCTGGCATTTCCCTGGACTGGGGATGGAGAGGTGGGACTGCTCTGCAGAAGGCGAGGTGCATTTTAACTCTTCACGGGGGGCAGTTTCACCTGCGGGAACTGAGCAGGCAATGCCACCTCCATCCTGTGAACATGGCAGCTGCAGGGGAGCTTTCTGAGGTCACAGGGGCTTCACACAAAATCTGATTTTCCTGCACCTCCCTGGGGCTGACCATCAAGAGTCTTTTGTATCTCCAGTATATCTATATTTTGCATAATGGTGTTCTGCTTAGCTCTGATTTATCCTCAAGATAATTGCCTCTAATTATTTTCATTGGCAGATTTCATGAAACAAACATTGGAATACACCATCAACTTAATCTTCTGAGGGTCTGAGTGCCACAATAAACCTCTGGCCTATGACAGCAGCCAGCTCACTTTACTTGCTGGTCGTCATTCAGCGTGCTAGGCTGAACGGCAAAGCAGTCCACTCTTCAGGAGCCTTACCTCTGCCTTCTCTTTTGGGTCCTGGCAAACCATGTTGACCTGTGTGATTGACAAAATGTGGGCACATGTCGGTGTTGTTCAGCATCCTGGCTGGGCATGTAGAGGCCATATCTCTGGTGGCTCAAATCCTCCAGAGGATAGGGATGGAGGAAGCTGCTGGTCAAGAGCAGCAGACAATTAGGGATTATAAAAGTCCTTTGACCTTCCAAAAGGTGTCCTCAACCCAGTGCAGCCTGGGACAGGTTGACTGGCTTGAATCCGTGGAATAATCAATGGCTGGAGGCAAACTGAGATTTAAGGCTATCTAAAGAGAACAGAAGAGGTAAACAGCGTGAGGACAGTGACCTCCATGAAGACAGGGCCATTGAGGGCTCAGGGAGCCCAGAACTGGTGGAACACCCATTTCTGGGGCTCCTGGAAGAAGCAAATTGTGCTGTGGATAAGTAAAGTGTGGTGCATACACACAATGGCTTATTATTTAACCTTAAAAGAACCCCTCACCCAGCCTCCCCTGACCAGGGTTGTTCTGTGAAATTTCTCTGAGTTTGAAGTTGCTTCTGCCCATGTGATGTCTTTCACAGAAACAACCATCATCACCATCTTTCTTTTGATCTCCTCTTGGTTTCCAGCCATGCAACTGGGGAGGAGGGAGGGATATGAAGGAAAGCCTGCAGCTTTACCCTGTAGAGGGGTGAGGCCGACACCCACAACACCTCCCATCTGTTTCTCCTCACTCTGCAAATTCAACACATTTTTAGTTTTGTTGTCTTGGGTCTGCTGCTGCAAGCACCACTCTTCTGGCTCCTGGGACCTACCTGGAAGCTTGGCCTCAGCCCAAGGGGGCGTTCCTCCTCTATCAAGTTCCCTTGGGGATGCAGGACTTGTGTGATGCCACAGATTGTGCCTCGCTGAACTCAGGGGGAGAACACATCTGCCTGAGACCTGGCTCTATGGCAGAGGGTCTGTGCCCTTTCCCTCCTGAAAATCAGCCAGGCCTGCTTCAGCACAGCTCCCATACCTATCTACATGATGTTCACAGTTGGGAATGGGGCCCAGCAGCAAACAGCCTCCTTGCTCCCTCTTAAAAGAGAAGCTGTCACACCTGTCCTTCCCTCCCTGCACTGTGGGGACAGCAGGAGCATCGGCACCCTGTGGTCCTGCCTCTCCCAGGCCGACTGGTCCAGGGCTGAGCATCTGACTGGGGAGCTTCCTGTTCCTGGCTGAGTCAATGACATAAAACTCCCATGGTCTGTATTAAATCCAAGCAGGACAAATGAGGCTCATTTGAACCAGACACACGGGAAGGATTTGCCAGTGTTTGGTACAGCAGGAGGAAGCAGGCAGCAGCCAGCTGCTGGGCAGTTTCTGGAGGATCCCGTGAGACACAGCCACCTGGTCCTGATGTGGAGGACGCTGAGTCACCCAGATTCAGGTCTGCCCCCCATGGGTCCCCCACAGCCTGTATACACCTCAGTTTCCTTGGGATTCCTTGTATAGCTTTCTGTATAACCCAGGTGAAAACCCTACCCCAAGTGAGTCTGAGTGGGGCCTCTGTTGCTTGTAACCAAAGAGCTCACCTGAAACATGCCATTCCTAAGTTCTTAATAGCAATACAGCCACTTTCTTGAGTTCTGACAGGGTGTCCAGAGCTGAGCTAAAATCATTACAAGAGTTGAATTACTTGATATTCATAACCCTATACACATGTGTATTCACACGTCATGCATGTTTTTGTGTACTGAGTGCAGGCCAGACAGTTCTAGGCATTGAGGAGACCATCTTAAGCAAGGAGAAGGTAATCCCAGCCCTCAGGGAGTGTGCAGGTGGTAGGCGCAATATAAACAAACAAATGAACAAGATGCTCTTAGAGAGTTGGGTCCTGAGACAATGACATGCGATAAAGAACAGAGAGTCCAAGAAGGAAGGAGGGTCTTGAGCATCGTTCCAGTTGAGACTTAATGCTGAGAGGGATTTGGCAAGTTAAAGATCTGAGGAATCTTGGAGATGGATGGTGGAGATGGTTGATGAGTAGTGGAGACAGCTGATGGATGGCGGTGACGGCTGATTGATAGTAGAGCTGGTTAATGAATGGTGGCAATGACTGATGTGTGGTGGTGATGGTTGATGGATGGCGATGGTAGATAGATGGTGGAGATGATTATTGGATGATGGAGACAGTTGATTAATGGTGGAGGCAGTTGATAGATGGTAGAGATGGTTGATGTATGGTAGAGATGGTTGATGGATGGTAGAGATGGTTGGTGGATGGTGGAGATGGCTGGTGGATGGTGGAGATGACTGATGGATAGTGGAGATGGTTGATGGATGGTAAAGATGGTTGATGGATGGTGGAGATAGGTGATGGATGGTAGAGATGGTTGGTGGATTGTGTTGATTGTTGACAGATGATTGAGATGGTTGTACACAGTGTGAATGTACTTAATGCCACTGATATGTACACTTAACAATGGTCAAAATAGTGAATTTTAGGTTATGTGTATTTAATCACTATACACACTCTCACCACTCACCCTGCACATATAGGTATGTATATATGAATATCTTTTGTGAGGGATAAAAACATTCATTGTTACCTGGGAATTCTTTTCTTTCTTTTTTTTTTATTATACTTTAAATTCTAGGGTACATATGCAGAATGTGCAGGTTTGTCACGTAAGTATACACATGCCATGGTGGTTGCTACATCCATCTCCCCTTCATCTACATTAGGCAAATGCTATCCCTCCCCAATCCCCGTACCCTCTACCATCCCTCCCCTAGGCCCTCAATCCCCGATAGGCCCCGGTGTGTTGGGGGTTGGGGGCCTAGGGGAGGGATAGCAGAGGGTGGGGGGATTGGGGAGGGATAGCATTAGGAGAAAATGTGATGTTCCCCTCCCTCTGTCCATGTGTTCTTATTGTTCAACACCCACTTTTGAGTGAGAACATACAGTGTTTGGTTTTCTGTTGTTGTTTAGTTTGCTGAAAATGATGGTTTCCCACTTCATCCATGTCCCTGCAAAGGACATGAACTCATCCTTTTTTTTATCATGCATAGTATTCCATGGTGAATATGTGCCACATTTTCTTTATCCAGTCTATCATTGATGGACATTTGGGTTAGTTCCAAGTCTTTGCTATTGTAAACAGTGCTGCAATGAACATACTTGTGCATGTGTTATCTGGGAATTTTTAAAGCAAAGCCAGAACAAACAGTGAAGATGAGGAGAGAGAGAACAAGAGGCCCTCACTGCAGCCACTATCCTGAATGGTGTGTCCACATCCAAATCCCTGGACTTTGTGAACACGACCATATTTAGAAGAAGGGTCTTTGCAGGTGTGGTCAAGCTAGGGATCTTCAGATGCAGAGACCCTCCTGGATTGTCCTCATGGGGCCTGAATCCTGTGACCAGGTCTTACTAAGATGAAGGCAGAGAGGTAAGCCAGGCAGAAGAGGAGGAGGCAGAGGTAAGTGCCTCCAGCACTAGGATAGGAAGGAGAGGAAGGAATGGAGTCTCCCCAGAGTGTCTAGGGGATTGTGGTCCTGCCAACACCTTGATGCATGGTTCTGCCTTCTAGGTTGGCAGCCATTACACATCTGTTGTTTGAAGCACAAAGATAAAGAAATTAAAAAGAGATCTGGGACAGAGCCCTAGGCAGAGAGACAGTCAGTGCCCAAACTCCCAGGAAAGGAGAGAACCCTGGGATCGGAGAGACCCTACGCTGTAGGGCAGGGAGAGGGGTGGTGGCAGCAAGCGGGTCAGACATACAGGGCCTGTGTAGATATTCCTTCCCCACGTACTGCCAGGCCCGAGGAGGCTGGGAGCTGGGAGCCCAGGGACATCGGGAGAGGAAGCCAGGCATAAGCAACTGGGGTGTCCAAAACACATCAATGTAATGGTGCTGCATGTTCAGAATCACTAGGACTGGATGCACACGTCAGGCGGTGCTCACACAGGGGATGCATCCCTGGGTGCTGTTAGCCCGGTCACACTCAGGCACTCACACATGTTCACACCCACACATGGTCATGCACTGCCACACCTGCTCACACTCATGCACACTCAGCCACTGGCCCACTAACACACTTCCTATCTCTCAGCTTGGCTGCAGATGTGGACTAATAAAAGGCTCATTCCCTTATAAGACCCAGGAAAGAAAATCAGAATTCAAGAAGGGCACCTTTGCATCAATTGCAACACGCTTAAAATATACTATTTACCAGCTGCAGTGCTGAATTTGCCACAGATTATTTGCAGCCTCATATGATTGTCTGCAGCCATAGCAGTGCACACAACCCTAAGAAGCCTGCCTAGGTGCTCAGCAGCAAAGGTGCTGGGAAAAGAGTGGAACATGGGATGGGCAGGGCCTCTGGCAACAGGAGAGGCGGTCTCCAGGGGAGCGGTGCTGAGGCTCGCTTTGTCTTTAGTTGCTCTCGGATACTTGCAGGAGAGCCCCATGGGTGTCTGGGGAGTCCGCTTGAACCCATGGGGACTCTACTCAATGTACCAAGAGAACTTATCCTCGGCAGGCGTAAGGAGAAATGAGGATCTGCTGTTGAACGGAGCTGAAAACATGCCACGCTCAACGGTGCCCAGATTGCCTTCTTACTCCCTCTCCACAATCTCCAGGCGCAGGTAGAGCCCTCCAAGGTGGCAGCTCATTGGAAAGCAGCTTTCTCTGTCCCATCTTTCTAGAGAAAGCCCCGTGGCTTGGATCCCATCACAGCTGCCAGGGGAATGAGTACTTTATTAGACCACATCTGCAGCCAAGCTGAAAGATAGGAAGCGTGCTTTTGCGCCGGTGGCTGAGAGTGCATGAGTGTGAGCAGGTGTGATGGTGCATGATCATGGGTGGGTGTGAACATGTGTGATGCCTGAGGAGGGTCGCTCCCGAAGTCAGGATGTGGGTTTCTGTGAGGCTCTGCAGTAAAGGAAGTGAGGGGAACCATCAGGGCATGCAGCAGTGGGTTTTCCTGGCCCGTGCATAGTAGTCCAATGTGCTCTTCATAGAACGTATGTCTCATTAGCATCTGAAATCTCCACCTCTGGGCATGAGTTTTAGCATTAACATAAGGAAAGGGTAACTGTGAGTTGGGAGTTAAGCTTAGCTGTGCATGCAGGGTCTTGGGAAAGTCACTGGTCTCCTAAAGCAGAAACTTGTGGTGAAAAGTGTCTTGAGCCTCTGAGGCTGATTGGCTGGAATTACAGCTCGAGGAAGGGGCCTTGGTTCTTATTTTTCTCCAGACCGCATCGTCTCCAGACCACATCGGAACAGGAAACCAGCCAGCTTGCTTGTCTCAGGCCCACCTATCTCACCCTTGCCGGTCTCACGGGCAGGGCCCGGATGGGCAGAGGTAGCGGGGTCACATCTTCATTTTAGAGACAGAGGAAACAGTGTCCGCAAAGGTGTCTTCATTCCCACCCTCTCAGTAGACAAAGAGGTTTTGTGCTTGGACCAAGAGAATTCCATGCTGAAGCAAAGACTCTGCTTAGCCTCATGTGTTCCCTGAAGACAAGTGACCTGTGAGCCAGGGCACTCCTCCTTAATGCATCTGACGAAGGGCCAGATTTTTCAGAGTGCTCGTCCTCGGCCTAAGCTTTTGGCCAACTCGGAAACGTTTATCCCCAACAAGCTGCAGCCTCCGTGGCGGCTGAAGCGTGTCTAAGACCCAGCATGGACTGACGCAGGACCCTGGGCCCCAGGCAGGAGTCAATGATGACTCCAGTGCTCTGGAAAGAAGTATTTAGGGACATGTATTTTGTTATGGCCCAATTCACTTTTACTGCATGCTGCTGAAAACTTCATCCCCAACAGTTTTGCAAATAAGTTGAGCTGGCTTTTAGCAGAAATCCATTCGTCAATGCTGATATTTTCATTCCCAGATGGATATGTTTGGAGCATCATAAGCCCTTGGCATGTGGAGGGGAGCGTCGCAGGGCACTCGCTGTTCAGGGCAGGACAGAGCTCCAGCACCCCTCAACCCTCACTTAGCGTCAAAGGGACAGGGGCATTTGCTGCTTTTGCTCATCTGCCCCAGTGCCAGGCCTGTCCAGGAGTTCAGTGAAGAGTCATTGCATTAAGTGAATAATTTAATTAATGGGAGGATGAACAAGGTGGCAAATGACTCCTCCAGCTTCTCCCTCTTGGAACTGCTCCTGGGCCAGCAGAAAGCAGCTGAAAATAAAAGCGAAGCCTCCAGCCATTCGCCAGGCCAGCTCAAAGCTGCTGCTGGTCACGGCCATCGATGGTCCATGACCTAGAACTGGAGCAGGTGGCTCCGACTCATTCCACAGCAGCTCTTTGTTATGTTTATAACCCTTGGAAAGAGCAAGTGATTTACTGTCAGTGTTTTATCTAGCTGTCACTAAATAGCCTTGTTGCATCCTTGGCTTGGTGATTCGAGGAGGAGCGGGCTATTTTGGTTACTGTTTGCTTAGCATACAGTGAAGACAGATCCAGCCAGTGGATTTCACAAGGGACAAAGGACAGACTCGGGGAAGGAGGACACCAAGGGGCACAGGAGGATACAATGATGTCACTTCCACACTCAGTGGCAGGAGCAACCTGGCCATCATACCTGTAACAACTGTTTGCTTCTGTTTAAAGGGTGAATCTTAATCTGCAAATCAGGGCAGGCACGATGCAACACTTCCTTTTCTTTGAGACACATGCAATCGCTAATGAGCCCTGTGATGGCTAATTTCATGTGTCAACTTGATTGGGCCGTAGAGTGCCTAGATATTTGATCAATCATTGTTCTAAGTGTGTCTGTAAGGGTGTTTTTGGATGAGATTAACATTTATTTTTATTTTTATTTTTTTGAGACAGAGGCTTGCTCTGTTGCCCAGGCTGGAGTGCATTGGTGTGATCTCAGCTCACTGCATCCTCTGCCTCCTGGGCTCAAGCGATCCTCCCACCTCAGCCTCCCAAGTAGCCTCCCTGGCTAATTTTTTGTATTTTTGGTAGAGACGGGGTTTTGCTGTGTTGCTGAGGCTGGTCTCAAACTCCTGAGCTCAAGCTGTCTGCCTACCTTGGCCTCTCAAAGTGCTGTAATTATAGGCATGAGCCACTACACCTGGCTGAGAGTAACATTTAACTCGGCAGATTGAGTAAAGCCAATTGTCCACCCCTCTGTATGGGGAGCCTCATCCAATCCGTTAAGGACTGCATAGAACAAAAAGGCTGACCTTCCCCTGAGAAAGGGAGAACGAACTCCTTCTGTCCCAAGGTCTTTGATCAGGGACAGCGGCCTTTTTTCTGCCTTTGGGTAACCCAGGGTCCCTGGGTTTGGGACATGCATGGCACAAAAGCACCCATCTGTAACTGTTGTAGCTCAGTTTTTGTTGTTTCAGAAAGTTCCAGGAAGAAGCTCAGCCCTGGAAGTACAAAAACTGGTCGGTCCTGAGATGCTTGATTTGGAGATGAGCTTTGGGAAACTCTCCTCATGACTCTGCTAAACACCCGGCCCAGGGAGGAGCTCATTTACCGTTTTCTATACATGCAATGTATGTAGAAGCATGATCAGCAGCCACGCCTGCACTGCCTTTACCCCACCTCTGCATGCAGTGTCTCAGCTCACCAGCCTGATCGAAGCCCTTCTGTCAGCTTGTTCGGGAAGGCACTGCTTTAGTTGGGGGACTATCCCTGGTGTCCTCTTTACTTACTGCAAGTAATATAATCCCCTTGTCAAATCTTCCTGGCTTATGGCCATTGGACTGTCACCTGCCAAGCAATGGAACCCACCTGTTGTGTAGGTGACACTCCCGGTGTCCCAGGTGGGATGAAGACTTCAGACTTGTACTGCCACACTGGCTGTTGCTTGGTCTTGAGTCTTCATATAGAACTGCATCGGCGGCTTTCCTGGGCCCCCAGCTTACCTGCTCCCCTTACAGATACTAGGACTTGTCAGCTTCCGTAATTGCATGAGCCGACTCCCTACAATAAATGTCTCTACACATACATCCTGTTGGTTCTGCCTCTGTGAAGGACGCTGGCTGACGCCAGCTCCTGTGATGCGAATTCAATGGTCATTGTGAAGGCTTTACCCCCATGGCAGGTGGTTGCTGCTAGGATGTCAGAGGAGGTGTGCAGGGACAGAAGCCTGGGAGCTGCCTCGGGGTTTGCTCTTTATTGGTCCCTGTAAATGTGCCCGTGTCCAGTTGGGTATGGCTCCTGGAAGGGGGGGCTCTGCAGCACCCACCCGAAGCCTGGGCATGTGGATCTTTGGGAGCCACCCTCTGGCCAGCAGCCTGCTACGGAGCACCATGTGGCTGAGAGCAGTGTGGCCGTGAGGACAGAGCCCCTCAGCAGCATCTGCAGCTCCCTCTCTTCCCGGTGTGGTGTGGTCTCGTCTTTCCTCTGCCTGCCTCTTCGTCCTCCTCTCCAGGGCTCCTCAATGAATTGATGCTGTCCTGGAATGCCGGCCGACAGGTCCTCTCCAGGCAGCCTCTCCATTTGGCCCTGACAAGGCCTTCCAGGCAAAGAATACGCATGCACTCTCAGAGGGTGGAAGAAAACACGAAATCTTACTTTCAAATCTTGTCCTTTCACGAGACCTCGGGAATCCTGTGACATCGCTAAGGTGAGGGAGGATTCCTTAAGGAGCATGTTTAGATGGATGGCTCGCCTCCATTTTATCGAACATTCTGAACTAATGATTACTTATTTTTAAACCTCCTCTTTACTTCCACCTTGACTTCAGCTTGAGTTCAGCGACAGGGAGATGCCCATTGGGATCAACTTACTAAAAACACGTGGGAAGGTGAAGAGTCACCTCCACCCAGGAGGTGCAATCAAAGAAGACTCCACTTTCTATGTTACATACTTTAGTTTTTAAATTATGAGAACATATTATTTCATAATAAAAATTAAACACAGGCAAAATGGTTTATAATGAGCATATAGTAAGAATTTACAGGGAAACGAATGTCTGGAACCTGCTTGGAAGCTGTGTGTGCGTGATACAACAAACGTAATTCCTGTATTTGTACAGGAATTATATTTGCACTTAGGCGTGTCTACTAAATCAAAATTTTTTCCATAAAGATTTTTTTTAAGCCAAAGCCTGCATGAGCACAAATTGTCTAAAGTAGCAAAGTTCAAATTAGTGGCAATTTTCCACGATGAAAGTGGTTTTCAGTCAACGGATCAGTTGGCATTTACTGACTGTGCTCCTTGGGTGGCATTGCGGAGAAGGGAGGAATAGGCAGGGGGAGCTTGCGCTGAGTTAGCAGCATGGTGGAGGTAAGACGCACCAAAAGCACACACATTAATTTTCCCTTAGGTTTCTAATATCCTGTTCTATGTCTTTGCAGAAAAAAAGCAAGTTTCTGTCTTTTGATTCACAATTCATACGCTTGGTACCCCAGGTCTACGTGTGATCACTATTGTTAATGTTTTCTCTTTGTAAGGGTTTGAGCAAAGTCAATATTTTAGTGTTGACAGTTAGTACTTGCTCCACATAATTTGTATATTACTTTCCTTAGAAACTGAAAGGAAGAACCTCCCCCCAACCCCCAAAATAAAGTTTTAGGTTATGAAGATCACCACCACATTCAACATTCAGGACCCATTTATCTTACGATTTTAAAGAAATATTGGAAATATTCGCAGTGGCAAGATATCACTAGAGCAGTCTGGAAGATAAATTAGAAACAATGGTATCTTGCTTTTGATTTATTACACAGAAAATGTAAATGCATTCCGATGAATATTACTCAATGAGTGAAAAATGCCAATGACAGTTGATCGTGATTATTTTAGGCTAGAAAGCCTGTCCTGTTGTTCTATCAATAGACCAGTCGCTAGGAACTTTAATCTGTGTGACATCCTTCTCTTGCGGAATGCTGGGGTTTTATTCTCTTTCACTGGCCAAGAGGTGAGTGGAAGGATGGTTCTTGTGGACCTGATTACAGACGGGAAGGCTGAGATTTCTTGGCTGAATGGCTCTGTTAGGCAAATGACTGCTAAGGTGATGCCAATTGTAATAACATGTCAGGCACCCTCCCACCGTTCAATCGCAATCGTCACTGGTTTACACTGTGTCCTGAGTTTAGTCATAATACTATGCCTCGACACACCTAGGTTTCCCCATGGCTGAACTGGCACCCCCTACAGCCAGATGTGTCTGATGTGAGGATGACTCTGGAATCTTCCTTGGAAGTGGCAGCTGCTCCTTCAGCCAATTCTCATGAAGTTGGCTGGATAAGCCAACGAGAGCTGATGCATTTTGCATAAAAGTAAAGATTTAAAAAATACTAGGACTCTGGCCAGGCACGGTAGCTCACACCTGTAATCCCAGCATTTTGGGAGGCTGAGATGGGTGGATCACTTGAGGTCAAGAGTTAGAGACTAGGCTGGCTAGTATGGTGAAACCCTATTTTTACGAAAAACACAAAAGCTAGCTGAGCATGGTGGCACATACCTGTAATACCAGCTACTCAGGAGGCTGAGGTAGGAGAACCACTTGAACCCAGGAGGTGGAAGTTTCAGTGAGCTAAGATTGTGCCGCTGCACTCCAGCCTGGACAACAGAGCAAGACTGTCTCAGAAAAACAAAACAAAACACACAAACAAACAAAAAGCACTCGAGTGCCTATTTTAGCCAGGGGTCACAGGATCTCCACCTGCCCACACAGCAAAAGGCTGTCAGGGTCACAGGTCTCTTCAATGCAGTAGCCAGACATGATCTCAACCTCCTTCCTGGGGCATTCCTCAAAATAACCATCAAGAAAAGCCAGAAAAAAATATGCTTAAAAACTTGGAAACACTGGTAAGATGTCAGGGCTCTAAAGTAAAGGGGAGAAGCAGATGCACCAATGAGAATTCAGCACTTACGACTGGAGTGCCTAAAATATGGCGGGCAGGTTTAAACGTGCGTCAAGTTCTGTGAGTCCTTAACCCCAGTTCTGAGAGGTAGTTTTCATTATAATCAACCCCATTTTTTCTTTTTTTATTTTACTTTAAGTTCTGGAGTACATATGCAGATCTTGCAAAATTATTGCATAGGTGCACACATGCCATGGTGGTTGCTGCCTCCATCTCCCCATCACCTACATCAGGCATTTCTTCCAGTGTTATCCCTCCCCAACCTCCCCACCCCCCACTATCCCTCCCCTAGCCTCTCACCACCCAACAGACCCTATTGTGTGATGCTCCCCTCTCTGTATCCATGTGTTCTCATTGTTTAACACCTACCTATGAGTGAGAACATGCAGTGTTTGGTTTTCTGTTCTTATGTCAGTTTGCTGAGAATGATGGTTTCCAGATTCATCTATGTTCCTACAAAGGACATGAACTCATACTTTTGTATGGCTGCATAGTGTTCCATGGTGTATATTTTCCACATTTTCCATGTCCAGTCTATCACTGATGGGCATTTGGGTTGGTTCCAGGTCTTTGCTGTTGTAAACAGTGTCACAATGAACATACGTGTACATGTGTCTTTATAACAGACTGATTTATAATCCTTTGGGTATATACCCAGTAATGGGATTGCTGGGTCAAATGGTATTCCTATTTCTTGATCCTTGAGGAATTGCCACACTGTCTTCCACGTGGTTGAACTAATTTACATTCCCACCAATGGTGTGAAAGTATTCCTATTTCTCCACATTCTCTCCAGCATCTGTTGTCTCCAGATTTTTTAATGATTGCCATTCTAACTGGCATGAGATGGTATCTCAATGTGGTTTTGATTTGCATTTCTCTAATGACCAGTGATGATAAGGATTTTTAAATGTGTTTATTGGCTACATAAATGTCTTCTTTTAAAAAGCATCTGTTCAT